>JAKVIS010001809.1:0-28778 GCA_033119425.1 Bufotes viridis
CCTAGTGAATCAGGTTCCAGTTCCCGCCAGAATTTACAGCGATATTTGGTGGGGCCCAATGCCGTTCTAAGGATGGTAAGGCCTGAGCAGGTACAGGCGCTTGTCAATTGGGTGGCCGACATTGAATCCAGCATGTTCACAACATTATCTCCCACCCAGTATTCTACAGAAAGCGCACAGGTGGCACCTGAAAACCAAGCCCATCAGTCTGTCACATCACCCCCATGCATATCAGGGAAACTGTCTGAGCCTCAAGTTATGCAGCAGTCTCTTATGCTGTTTGAAGACTCTGCTGGCAGGGTTTCCCAGGGAATCCACCTAGCCCTTCCCCAGTGGTGGAAGACATAGAATGCACTGATGCACAACCACTGATTTTTCCTGATGATGAGGACATGGGAATACCACCTCATCGGAGTCCTCACGTCTCTGATGATCACGAAACACAGGTGCCAACTGCTGCGTCTTTCTGGAGTGTGCAGACCGAACAGGAGGTCAGGGAGGAAGACTGTGTGGAAGACGATGCAGGGGACGATGAGGTCCTAGACCCCACATGGAATGAAGGTCGTGCCACTGACTTTCATAGTTCAGAGGAAGAAGCAGTGGTGAGACCGAGCCAACAGCGTAGCAAATGAGAGAGCAGGGGGCAAAGCAGAACAGCCGCCTCCAAGAGAGTTCGCCTGCTACTCGCCACCACCACCAGGGACCGAGCACCCCAAAGGCAGCTTCAAGGAGTTCCCTGGCATGGCACTTCTTTAAACAATGTGCTGACGACAAGACCTGAGTGGTTTGCACGCTGTGCCATCAGAGCCTGAAGCGAGGCATTAACGTTCTGAACCTTAGCACAACCTGCATGACCAGGCATCTACATGCAAAGCATGAACTGCAGTGGAGTAAACACCTTAAAAGCAAGGAACTCTCTCTGGCCCCCCCTGCTCCCTCTTCTGCTGCTGCCTCGGCCTCTTCCTCCGCCTCGGGAGGAATGTTGGCACCTGCCGCCCACCAAACAGAGGATGTGCCACCGACACCACCACCTGCGTCACCAAGCATCTCCACCATGTCACACGGCAGCTTTCAGCTCTCCATCTCACAAACCTTGGAGAGAAAGCGCATCTTCCTATCACGCTCCAGGGCAGGCAGTAAGGTGGGCACATTTTCTTTGTACCGAGGATCCAGCAGGGTGGCAACCCAGTAGTCCGCACACGTTAAAATGTGCGCAACACTGCTGTCGTTGCGCAGGCACTGCAGCATGTAGTCGCTCATGTGTGCCAGGCTCCCCAGAGGTAAGGACAAGCTGTCCCCTGTGGGAGGCGTATCGTCATCGTCCTCTGTATCCCCCCAGCCACGCACCAGTGATTTGCCTGAGCTGTGTCGGGTGCCACCCCGCTGTGAACCTGCTTCATCCTCATCCTCCTCCACCTCCTCCTCATCCTCCTCGTCCTCCAGTAGTGGGCCCTGGCTGGCCACATTTGTACCTGGCCACTGCTGTTGCAAAAAACCTCCCTCTGAGCCACTTCTAACTGACTGGCCTGAAAGTGCTAAAAATGACCCCTCATAGCAATACCCCGAATCTGGTGTCCGAGCTGTTGCAGGCCAAGATTCATAGTGTCCGCCAAAACATATATTTTGTTCTGGGGTGAAATTCAATTGCCAAAATAGCAATACCCTGAATCTGGTGTCCCAGCTGTTGCAAGCCAAGATTCATAGTGTCCGCCGAAACATATATTTTGTTCTGGGGTTAAATTCAATTGCCAAAATAGCAATACCATAAATCAGTGGTTTCAGCTGTGGCTTGCAAAATATAATAGTGTCCGCCAAAACATATATTTTGTTCTGGGGTGAAATTCAATTGCCAAAATAGCAATTCCCTGAATCTGGTGTCACAGCTGTTGCAGGCCAAGATTCATAGTGTCCGCAAAAACATATATTTTGTTCTGGGGTGAAATTCAATTGCCAAAATAGTAATACTCTGAATCTGGTGTCCCAGCTTTTGCAGGCCAAGATTCATAGTGTCCGCCAAAACATATATTTTGTTGTGGGGTGAAATTCAATTGCCAAAATAGCAATACCATAAATCAGTGGTTTCAGCTGTGGCTGGCAAAATATAATAGTGTCCGCCAAAACATATATTTTGTTCTGGGGTGAAATTCAATTGCCAAAATAGCAATACCCTGAATCTGGTGTCCTAGCTGTTGCAAGCCAAGATTCATAGTGTCCGCCAAAACATATATTTTGTTCTGGGGTGAAATTCAATTGCCAAAATAGTAATACCATAAATCAGTGGTTTCAGCTGTGGCTGGCAAAATATAATAGTGTCCGCCAAAACATATATTTTATTCTAGGGTGAAATTCAATTACCAAAATAGCAATACCCTGAATCTGGTGTCCTAGCTGTTGCAGGCCAAGATTCATAGTGTCCGCCAAAACATATATTTTGTTCTAGGGTGAAATTCAATTGCCAAAATAGCAATACTCTAAATCTGGTGTCCTAGCTGTTGCAGGCCAAGATTCATAGTGTCAGCCAAAACAAATATTTTGTTCTGGGGTGAAATTCAATTGCCAAAATAGCAATACCCTGAATCTGGTGTCCCAGCTGTTGCAGGCCAAGATTCATAGTGTCCGCCAAAACATATATTTTGTTCTGGGGTGAAATTCAATTGCCAAAATAGCAATACCATAAATCAGTGGTTTCAGCTGTGGCTAGCAAAATATAATAGTGTCCGCCAAAACATATATTTTGTTCTGGGGTGAAATTCAATTGCCAAAATAGCAATACCCTGAATCTGGTGTCCCAGCTGTTGCAAGCCAAGATTCATAGTGTCCGCCAAAAGATATATTTTGTTCTGGGGTGAAATTCAATTGACAAAATAGCAATACCATAAATCAGTGGTTTCAGCTGTGGCTGGAAAAATATAATAGTGTCCGCCAAAACATATATTTTGTTCTGGGGTGAAATTCAATTGCCAAAATAGCAATACCCTGAATCTGGTCTCCCAGCTATTGCAGACCAAGATTCATAGTGTCCGCCAAAACATATATTTTGTTCTGGGGTGAAATTCAATTGCCAAAATAGCAATACCATAAATCAGTGGTTTCAGCTGTGGCTGGCAAAGTATAATAGTGTCCGCCAAAACATATATTTTGTTCTGGGGTTAAATTCAATTGCCAAAATAGCAATACCCTGAATCTGGTATTCGAGCTGTTGTAGGCCAATTGTAAATCTGTCCATAAAAGGATACCTTTCATCCAGGGCCTAAATACTAGCCCTAAAAGAGATATTCCCCTAAATCAGTGGTTACTGCTGTGCCTGGATTAGTGTAATACACTACATAAATAAATTGGCAGATATTGTTAGGTGCCTGTAAAAAAAGGCCTGAATTTGAAATCAATACATTGGGCCAAATATTTTTTTTCTTATTGTGGTGCTTGGTGAACGGTAACAATGAGGAAAACATCTAGTAAGGGACGCGGACGCGGTCGTGGTGGTGTTAGTGTACCCTCTTGTGCTGGGAGAGGACGTGGCCATTCTGCCACAGCCACACGTCCTAGTGAATCAGGTTCCAGTTCCCGCCAGAATTTACAGCGATATTTGGTGGGGCCCAATGCCGTTCTAAGGATGGTAAGGCCTGAGCAGGTACAGGCGCTTGTCAATTGGGTGGCCGACATTGAATCCAGCATGTTCACAACATTATCTCCCACCCAGTCTTCTACAGAAAGCGCACAGGTGGCACCTGAAAACCAAGCCCATCAGTCTGTCACATCACCCCCATGCATATCAGGGAAACTGTCTGAGCCTCAAGTTATGCAGCAGTCTCTTATGCTGTTTGAAGACTCTGCTGGCAGGGTTTCCCAAGGGAATCCACCTAGCCCTTCCCCAGTGGTGGAAGACATAGAATGCACTGATGCACAACCACTGATTTTTCCTGATGATGAGGACATGGGAATACCACCTCATCGGAGTCCGCACGTCTCTGATGATCACGAAACACAGGTGCCAACTGCTGCGTCTTTCTGGAGTGTGCAGACCGAACAGGAGGTCAAGGAGGAAGACTGTGTGGAAGACGATGCAGGGGACGATGAGGTCCTAGACCCCACATGGAATGAAGGTCGTGCCACTGACTTTCATAGTTCAGAGGAAGAAGCAGTGGTGAGACCGAGCCAACAGCGTAGCAAATGAGAGAGCAGGGGGCAAAAGCAGAACAGCCGCCTCCAAGAGAGTTCGCCTGCTACTCGCCACCACCACCAGGGACCGAGCACCCCAAAGGCAGCTTCAAGGAGTTCCCTGGCATGGCACTTCTTTAAACAATGTGCTGACGACAAGACCCGAGTGGTTTGCACGCTGTGCCATCAGAGCCTGAAGCGAGGCATTAACGTTCTGAACCTTAGCACAACCTGCATGACCAGGCATCTACATGCAAAGCATGAACTGCAGTGGAGTAAACACCTTAAAAGCAAGGAACTCTCTCTGGCCCCCCCTGCTCCCTCTTCTGCTGCTGCCTCGGCCTCTTCCTCCGCCTCGGGAGGAATGTTGGCACCTGCCGCCCACCAAACAGAGGATGTGCCACCGACACCACCACCTGCGTCACCAAGCATCTCCACCATGTCACACGGCAGCTTTCAGCTCTCCATCTCACAAACCTTGGAGAGAAAGTGTAAATTCCCACCTAGCCAACCTTGAGCACTGGGCCTAAATGCCAGCATTTCTAAACTACTGGCCTTTGAAAAGCTGTCATTCAGGCTGGTGGACACAGACAGCTTCAAACAGCTGATGGCGATGGCTGTCCCACAGTATGTTGTTCCCAGCCGCCACTACTTCTCGAAGACAGCCGTGCCTTCCCTGCACAACCAAGTATCCGATAAAATCAAGTGTGCACTGCGCAACGCCATCTGTGGCAAGGTCCACCTAACCACAGATACGTGGACCAGTAAGCACGGCCAGGGACGCTATATCTCCCTAACTGCACACTGGGTAAATGTAGTGGCGGCTGGGCCCCAGGCGGAGAGTTCCTTGGCGCACGTCCTTCCGCCCCCAAGGATCGCAGGGCATCATTCTTTGCCTCCTGTAGCCTCCTCCTCCTACTCGGCTCCCTCCTCCTCTGCTTCCACCAGCTCATCCAGTCAGCCACACACCTTTACCACCAACTTCAGCACAGCCCGGGGTAAACGTCAGCAGGCCATTCTGAAACTCATATGTTTGGGGGACAGGCCCCACACCGCGCAGGCGTTGTGGCGGGGTATTGAACAACAGACCAACGAGTGGTTTCTGCCGGTTAGGCCTCAAGTCCGGCCTGGTAGTGTGCGATAATGGGCGAAATCTCCTCGCAGCTCTGGGACTAGCCGGTTTGACGCACATCCCTTGCCTGGCGCATGTGCTGAATTTGGTGGTGCAGAAGTTCATTCACAACTACCCCGACATGTCAGAGCTGCTGCATAAAGTGTGGGCTGTCCGTGCGCGGTTCCGGCGTTCGCCTGTCTGCGCTACAGCGTAACTTCGGCCTTCCCGCTCACCGCCTCATATGCGACGTGCCCACCAGGTGGAACTCCACCTTGCACATGCTGGAGAGACTGTGCGAGCAGCAGCAGGCCATAGTGGAGTTTCAGCTGCAGCACGCACGCGTTAGTCGCACTGTGGAACAGCACCACTTCACCACCAATGATTGGGCCTCCATGCGAGACCTGTGTGCCCTGTTGCGCTGTTTCGAGTACTCCACCAACATGGCCAGTGGCGATGACACCATTATCAGCGTTACAATACCACTTCTATGTCTCCTTGAGAAAACGCTTAGGGCGATGATAGAAGAGGAGGTGGCCCAGGAGGAGGAGGAGGATGAGGGGTCATTTTTAGCACTTTCAGGCCAGTCAGTTAGAAGTGGCTCAGAGGGAGGTTTTTTGCAACAGCAGAGGCCAGGTACAAATGTGGCCAGCCAGGGCCCACTACTGGAGGACGAGGAGGATGAGGAGGAGGTGGAGGAGGATGAGGATGAAGCAGGTTCACAGCGGGGTGGCACCCGACACAGCTCAGGCAAATCACTGGTGCGTGGCTGGGGGGATACAGAGGACGATGACGATACGCCTCCCACAGGGGACAGCTTGTCCTTACCTCTGGGGAGCCTGGCACACATGAGCGACTACATGCTGCAGTGCCTGCACAACGACAGCGGTGCTGCGCACATTTTAACGTGTGCGGACTACTGGGTTGCCACCCTGCTGGATCCTCGGTACAAAGAAAATGTGCCCACCTTACTGCCTGCCCTGGAGCGTGATAGGAAGATGCGCGAGTACAAGCGCACGCTCGTAGATGCGCTCCTGAGAGCATTTCCAAATGTCACAGGGGAACAGGTGGAAGCCCAAGGCGAAGACAGAGGAGGAGCAAGAGGTCGCCAATGCTACTGTGTCACGGCCAGCTCCTCTGAGGGCAGGGTTAGCATGGCAGAAATGTGGAAAAGTTTTGTCTCCACGCCACAGCTAACTGCACCACCAACTGATACGGAACGTGTTAGCAGGAGGCAGCATTTCACTAACATGGTTGAACAGTGCGTCTGCACACCCTCCACGTACTGACTGATGGTTCGGCCCCATTCAACTTCTGGGTCTCCAAATTGTCCACGTGGCCAGAGTTAGCATTTTATGCCTTGGAGGTGCTGGCTTGCCCGGCGGCCAGCGTTTTGTCTGAACATGTATTCAGCACGGCAGGGGGCGTCATTACTGACAAACGCAGCCGCCTGTCCACAGCTAACGTGGACAAGCTGATGTTCATAAAAATGAACCAGGCATGGATCTCACAGGACCTGTGCCTCCCTTGTGCAGAATAGACATTTATAACTGCCTCCCCCTCAACCATGTATTCTTGTACTCCGGGGCACTTCTTTATTGAATCTTCATTTTTGTAACTTTACCATGATCTTGCAGTGCAACCCAAAGTTGAATGAACCTCTCCTCTGTCTGGTTGGTGGGGCCGAAATAACTGAGAGAGGCCCTCTCCGGTGATGGTTGATATGACGCATGATTCCTTGCTGTGGGACCTCTCTCCTCTGTCTGGGTGCTGGGCCGAAATAACTGAGAGTGGCCTTCTCCGGTGGTGGTTGATATGACGCATGATTCCTTGCTGTGGGACCTCTCTCCTCTGTCTGGGTGCTGGGCCGAAATAACTGAAAGTGGCCTTCTCCGGTGGTGGTTGATATGACGCATGATTCCTTGCTGTGGGACCTCTCTCCTCTGTCTGGGTGCTGGGCCGAAATAACTGAGAGTAGCCTTCTCCGGTGGTGGTTGATAGGACGCATGATTCCTTGCTGTGGGACCTCTCTCCTCTGTCTGGGTGCTGGGGCCAAAATAACTGAGTGGCCTTCTCCAGTGGTGGGTGATATGACGCATGATTCCTTGCTGTGGGACCTCTCTCCTCTGTCTGGGTGCTGGGCCGAAATAAATGAGAGTAGCCTTCTCCGTTGGTGGTTGATATAACGCATGATTCCTTGATGTGGGACCTGTATCATCTGTCTGTGTGCTGATCCAAAATAAATGAAAATGGCCTTCTCCGGTGGTGGTTCATATGAGGCATGATTCCTTGCTGAGGGACCTGTATCCTCTGTCTGGGGGCTGGTCCAAAATAAATGATAGTGGCCTTCTCCGGTGGTGGTTGATATGACACATGATTCCTTGCTGTGGGACCTCTCTCCTCTGTCTGGGTGCTGGGCCGAAATAAATGAGAATGGCCTTCTCCGTTGGTGGTTGATATGAGGCATGATTCCTTGCGGTAGGACCTCTCTCCTCTGTCTGGGTGCTGGTCCCAAATAAATGAGAGTGGCCTTCTCCGGCGGTGGTTGATATGAGGCATGATTCCTTGCTGTGGGACCTCTCTCCTCTGTCTGGGTGCTGGGCCGAAATAAATGAGAGTGGCCTTCTCCGGTGGTGGTTGATATGAGGCATGATTCCTTGCTGTGGGACCTGTATCCTCTGTCTGGGTGCTGGTCCCAAATAAATGAGAGTGGCCTTCTCCGGTGGTGGTTGATATGAGGCATGATTCCTTGCTGTGGGACCTGTATACTCTGTCTGGGTGCTGGTCCCAAATAAATGAGAGTGGCCTTCTCCGGTTGTGGATGATATGAGGCATGATTCCTTGCTGTGGGACCTGTATCCTCTGTCTGGGTGCTGGTCCAAAATAAATGAGAGTGGCCTTCTCCGGTGGTGATTGATATAAGGCATGATTCCTTGCTGTGGGACCTGTATCCTCTGTCTGGGTGCTGGTCCAAAAAAAATGAGAGTGGCCTTCTCCGGTGGTGGTTGATATGATGCATGTTTCCTTGCTGTGGGACCTCTCTCCTCTGTCTGGGTGCTGGGCCGAAATAAATGAGAGTGGCCTTCTCCGGTGGTGGTTGATATGACGCATGATTCCTTGCTGTGGGATCTCTCTCCACTGTCTGGGTGCTGGGCCGAAATAAATGAGAGTGGCCTTCTCCGTTGGTAGTTGATATGAGGCATGATTCCTTGCTGTGGGACCTGTATCCTCTGTCTGGGTGCTGGTCCAAAATAAATGAGAGTGGCCCTCTCCGGTGGTGGTTGATATGAGGCATGATTCCTTGCTGTGGGACCTCTCTCCTCTGTCTGGGTGCTGGGCCGAAATAAATGAGAGTGGCCTTCTCCTGTGGTGGTTGATATGACGCATGATTCCTTGATGTGGGACCTGTATCCTCTGTCTGGGTGCTGGTCCAAAATAAATGAGAGTGACCTTCTCCGGTGGTGGTTGATATGAGGCATGATTCCTTGCTGTGGGACCTCTCTCCTCTGTCTGGGTGCTGGGCCGACATAAATGAAAGTGGCCTTCTCCGGTGGTGGTTGATATGACGCATGATTCCTTGATGTGGGACCTGTATCCTCTGTCTGGGTGCTGGTCCAAAATAAATAGAGTGACCTTCTCCGGTGGTGGTTGATATGACGCATGATTCCTTGATGTGGGACCTGTATCCTCTGTCTGGGTGCTGGTCCAAAATAAATGAGTGACCTTCTCCGGTGGTGGTTGATATGAGGCATGATTCCTTGCTGTGGGACCTCTCTCCTCTGTCTGGGTGCTGGGCCGAAATAAATGAGAGTGGCCTTCTCCGGTGGTGGTTGATATGAGGCATGATTCCTTGCTGTGGGACCTGTATCCTCTGTCTGGGTGCTGGTCCCAAATAAATGAGAGTGGCCTTCTCCGGTGGTGGTTGATATGAGGCATGATTCCTTGCTGTGGGACCTGTATTCTCTGTCTGGGTGCTGGTCCCAAATAAATGAGAGTGGCCTTCTACGGTGGTGGTTGATATGACGCATGATTCCTTGATGTGGGACCTGTATCCTCTGTCTGGGAGCTGGTCCAAAATAAATGAGAGTGGCCTTCTCCGGTGGTGGTTGATATAAGGCATGATTCCTTGCTGTTGGACCAGTATCCTCTGTCTGGGTTCTGGTCCAAAATAAATGAGAGTGGCCCTCTCCGGTGGTGGTTGATATGACGCATGATTCCTTGCTGTAGGACCTCTCTCCTCTGTCTGGGTGCTGGGCCGAAATAAATGAGAGTGGCCTTCTCCTGTGGTTGTTGATATGACGCAAGATTCCTTGATGTGGGACCTGTATCCTCTGTCTGGGTGCTGGTCCAAAATAAATGAGAGTGACCTTCTCCGGTGGTGGTTGATATGAGGCATGATTCCTTGCTGTGGGACCTCTCTCCTCTGTCTGGGTGCTGGGCCGAAATAAATGAGAGTGGCCTTCTCCGGTGGTGGTTGATATGACGCATGATTCCTTGATGTGGGACCTGTATCCTCTGTCTGGGTGCTGGTCCAAAATAAATGAGAGTGACCTTCTCCGGTGGTGGTTGATATGAGGCATGATTCCTTGCTGTGGGACCTCTCTCCTCTGTCTGGGTGCTGGGCCGAAATAAATGAGAGTGGCCTTCTCCGGTGGTGGTTGATATGACACATGATTCCTTGATGTGGGACCTGTATCCTCTGTCTGGGTGCTGGTCCAAAATAAATGAGAGTGACCTTCTCCGGTGGTGGTTGATATGACGCATGATTCCTTGCTGTGGGACCTCTCTCCTCTGTCTGGGTGCTGGTCCAAAATAAATGAGAGTGACCTTCTCCGGTGGTGGTTGATATGAGGCATGATTCCTTGCTGTGGGACCTCTCTCCTCTGTCTGGGTGCTGGGCGAAATAAATGAGAGTGGCCTTCTCCGGTGGTGGTTGATATGACGCATGATTCCTTGATGTGGGACCTGTATCCTCTGTCTGGGTGCTGGTCCAAAATAAATGAGTGACCTTCTCCGGTGGTGGTTGATATGAGGCATGATTCCTTGCTGTGGGACCTCTCTCCTCTGTCTGGGTGCTGGGCCGAAATAAATGAGAGTGGCCTTCTCCGGTGGTGGTTGATATGACACATGATTCCTTGATGTGGGACCTGTATCCTCTGTCTGGGTGCTGGTCCAAAATAAATGAGAGTGACCTTCTCCGGTGGTGGTTGATATGACGCATGATTCCTTGCTTTGGGACCTCTCTCCTCTGTCTGGGTGCTGGGCCGAAATAAATGATAGTGACTTCTCCGTTGGTGGTTGATATGACGCATGATTCCTTGCTGTGGGACCTCTCTCCTCTGTCTGGGTGCTGGGCCGACATAAATGAAAGTGGCCTTCTCCGGTGGTGGTTGATATGACGCATGATTCCTTGATGTGGGACCTGTATCCTCTGTCTGGGTGCTGGTCCAAAATAAATGAGAGTGACCTTCTCCGGTGGTGGTTGATATGACGCATGATTCCTTGATGTGGGACCTGTATCCTCTGTCTGGGTGCTGGTCCAAAATAAATGAGATTGACCTTCTCCGGTGGTGGTTGATATGAGGCATGATTCCTTGCTGTGGGACCTCTCTCCTCTGTCTGGGTGCTGGGCCGAAATAAATGAGAGTGGCCTTCTCCGTTGGTGGTTGATATGAGGCATGATTCCTTGCTGTGGGACCTGTATCCTCTGTCTGGGTGCTGGTCCCAAATAAATGAGAGTGGCCTTCTCCGGTGGTGGTTGATATGAGGCATGATTCCTTGCTGTGGGACCTGTATCCTCTGTCTGGGTGCTGGTCCCAAATAAATGAGAGTGGCCTTCTACGGTGGTGGTTGATATGACGCATGATTCCTTGATGTGGGACCTGTATCCTCTGTCTGGGAGCTGGTCCAAAATAAATGAGAGTGGCCTTCTCCGGTGGTGGTTGATATAAGGCATGATTCCTTGCTGTTGGACCAGTATCCTCTGTCTGGGTTCTGGTCCAAAATAAATGAGAGTGGCCCTCTCCGGTGGTGGTTGATATGACGCATGATTCCTTGCTGTGGGACCTCTCTCCTCTGTCTGGGTGCTGGGCCGAAATAAATGAGAGTGGCCTTCTCCTGTGGTTGTTGATATGACGCAAGATTCCTTGATGTGGGACCTGTATCCTCTGTCTGGGTGCTGGTCCAAAATAAATGAGAGTGACCTTCTCCGGTGGTGGTTGATATGAGGCATGATTCCTTGCTGTGGGACCTCTCTCCTCTGTCTGGGTGCTGGGCCGAAATAAATGAGAGTGGCCTTCTCCGGTGGTGGTTGATATGACGCATGATTCCTTGATGTGGGACCTGTATCCTCTGTCTGGGTGCTGGTCCAAAATAAATGAGAGTGACCTTCTCCGGTGGTGGTTGATATGAGGCATTAGTCCTTGCTGTGGGACCTCTCTCCTCTCTCTGGGTGCTGGGCCAAAATAAATGAGAGTGGCCTTCTCCGGTGGTGGTTGATATAACGGATGTTTCCTTGCTGTGGGACCTCTCTCCTCTGTCTGGGTGCTAGGCCGAAATAAATGAGAGTGGCCTTCTCCATTGGTAGTTAATATGAGGCATGATTCCTTGCTGTGGGACCTCTCTCCTCTGTCTGGGTGCTGGTCCAAAAAAAATGAGAGTGGCCTTCTCCGGTGGTGGTTGATATGAGGCATGATTCCTTGCTGTGGGACCTGTATCCTCTGTCTGGGTGCTGGTCCAAAATAAATGAGAGTGGCCTTCTCCGGTGGTGGTTGATATGAGGCATTAGTCCTTGCTGTGGGACCTCTCTCCTCTCTCTGGGTGCTGGGCCAAAATAAATGAGAGTGGCCTTCTCCGGTGGTGGTTGATATGACGGATGTTTCCTTGCTGTGGGACCTCTCTCCTCTGTCTGGGTGCTAGGCCGAAATAAATGAGAGTGGCCTTCTCCATTGGTAGTTAATATGAGGCATGATTCCTTGCTGTGGGACCTCTCTCCTCTGTCTGGGTGCTGGGCCGAAATAAATTAAAGTGGCCTTCTCCGGTGGTGGTTGATATGACGCATGATTCCTTGATGTGAGACCTTTTTCCTCTGTCTGGGTGCTGGTCCAAAATAAATGAGAGTGACCTTCTCCGGTGGTGGTTGATATGACGCATGATTCCTTGATGTGGGAACTGTATCATCTGTCTGGGTGCTGGTCCAAAATAAATGAGAGTGACCTTCTCCGGTGGTGGTTGATATGAGGCATGATTCCTTGCTGTGGGACCTCTCTCCTCTGTCTGGGTGCTGGGCCGAAATAAATGAGAGTGGCCTTCTCCGGTGGTGGTTGATATGAGGCATGATTCCTTGCTGTGGGACCTGTATCCTCTGTCTGGGTGCTGGACCCAAATAAATGAGAGTGGCCTTCTACGGTGGTGGTTGATATGACGCATGATTCCTTGATGTGGGACCTGTATCCTCTGTCTGGGAGCTGGTCCAAAATAAATGAGAGTGGCCTTCTCCGGTGGTGGTTGATATAAGGCATGATTCCTTGCTGTTGGACCTGTATCCTCTGTCTGGGTGCTGGTCCAAACTAAATGAGAGTGGCCTTCTCCTGTGGTGGTTGATATGACGCATGATTCCTTGCTGTTGGACCTCTCTCCTCTGTCTGGGTGCTGGGCCGAAATAAATGAGAGTGGCCTTCTCCTGTGGTGGTTGATATGATGCATGATTCCTTGATGTGGGACCTGTATCCTCTGTGTGGGTGCTGGTCCAAAAAAATGAGAGTGGCCTTCTCCGGTGGTGGTTGATATGAGGCATGATTCCTTGCTGTGGGACCTGTATCCTCTGTCTGGGTGCTGGGCCGAAATAAATGAGAGTGGCCTTCTCCTGTGGTGGTTGATATGATGCATGATTCCTTGATGTGGGACCTGTATCCTCTGTGTGGGTGCTGGTCCAAAATAAATGAGAGTGGCCTTCTCCGGTGGTGGTTGATATGAGGCATTAGTCCTTGCTGTGGGACCTCTCTCCTCTCTGGGTGCTGGGCCAAAATAAATGAGAGTGGCCTTCTCCGGTGGTGGTTGATATGACGGATGTTTCCTTGCTGTGGGACCTCTCTCCTCTGTCTGGGTGCTGGGCCGAAATAAATGAGAGTGGCCTTCTCCATTTGTAGTTAATATGAGGCATGATTCCTTGCTGTGGGACCTCTCTCCTCTGTCTGGGTGCTGGGCCGAAATAAATTAAAGTGGCCTTCTCCGGTGGTGGTTGATATGACGCATGATTCCTTGATGTGAGACCTTTTCCTCTGTCTGGGTGCTGGTCCAAAATAAATGAGAGTGACCTTCTCCGGTGGTGGTTGATATGACGCATGATTCCTTGATGTGGGAACTGTATCCTCTGTCTGGGTGCTGGTCCCAAATAAATGAGAGTGACCTTCTCCGGTGGTGGTTGATATGAGGCATGATTCCTTGCTGTGGGACCTCTCTCCTCTGTCTGGGTGCTGGGCCGAAATAAATGAGAGTGGCCTTCTCCGGTGGTGGTTGATATGAGGCATGATTACTTGCTGTGGGACCTCTCTCCTCTGTCTGGGTGCTGGTCCCAAATAAATGAGAGTGGCCTTCTCCGGTGGTGGTTGATATGAGGCATGATTACTTGCTGTGGGACCTGTATCCTCTGTCTGGGTGCTGGTCCCAAATAAATGAGAGTGGCCTTCTCCGGTGGTGGTTGATATGAGGCATGATTCCTTGCTGTGGGACCTGTATTCTCTGTCTGGGTGCTGGTCCCAAATAAATGAGAGTGGCCTTCTACGGTGGTGGTTGATATGAATCATGATTCCTTGATGTGGGACCTGTATCCTCTGTCTGGGAGCTGGTCCAAAATAAATGAGAGTGGCCTTCTCCGGTGGTGGTTGATATAAGGCATGATTCCTTGCTGTTGGACCAGTATCCTCTGTCTGGGTTCTGGTCCAAAATAAATGAGAGTGGCCCTCTCCGGTGGTGGTTGATATGACGCATGATTCCTTGCTGTGGGACCTCTCTCCTCTGTCTGGGTGCTGGGCCGAAATAAATGAGAGTGGCCTTCTCCTGTGGTTGTTGATATGACGCAAGATTCCTTGATGTGGGACCTGTATCCTCTGTCTGGGTGCTGGTCCAAAATAAATGAGAGTGACCTTCTCCGGTGGTGGTTGATATGAGGCATGATTCCTTGCTGTGGGACCTCTCTCCTCTGTCTGGGTGCTGGGCCGAAATAAATGAGAGTGGCCTTCTCCGGTGGTGGTTGATATGACGCATGATTCCTTGATGTGGGACCTGTATCCTCTGTCTGGGTGCTGGTCCAAAATAAATGAGAGTGACCTTCTCCGGTGGTGGTTGATATGAGGCATGATTCCTTGATGTGGGACCTGGATCCTCTGTCTGGGTGCTGGTCCCAAATAAATGAGAGTGGCCTTCTACGGTGGTGGTTGATATGAGGCATGATTCCTTGCTGTGGGACCTCTCTCCTCTGTCTGGGTGCTGGGCTGAAATAAATGAGAGTGGCCTTCTCCTGTGGTGGTTGATATGACGCATGATTCCTTGCTGTTGGACCTCTCTCCTCTGTCTGGGTGCTGGGCCGAAATAAATGAGAGTGGCCTTCTCCGTTGGTGGTTGATATGACGCATGATTCCTTGATGTGGGACCTGTATCCTCTGTCTGGGTGCTGGTCCAAAATAAATGAGAGTGGCCTTCTCCGGTGGTGGTTGATATGAGGCATGATTCCTTGCTGTGGGACCTCTCTCCTTTGTCTGTGTGCTGGGCCAAAAAAAAATGAGAATGGCCTTCTCCGGTGGTGGTTCATATGATGCATGTTTCCTTGCTGTGGGACCTCTCTCCTCTGTCTGGGTGCTGGGCCGAAATAAATGAGAGTGGCCTTCTCCGGTGGTGGTTGATATGACGCATGATTCCTTGCTGTGGGACCTCTCTCCTCTGTCTGGGTGCTGGGCCGAAATAAATGAGAGTGGCCTTCTCCTGTGGTGGTTGATATGATGCATGATTCCTTGATGTGGGACCTGTATCCTCTGTGTGGGTGCTGGTCCAAAAAAAATGAGAGTGGCCTTCTCCGGTGGTGGTTGATATGATGCATGATTCCTTGCTGTGGGACCTGTATCCTCTGTCTGGGTGCTGGTCCAAAATAAATGAGAGTGGCCTTCTCCGGTGGTGGTTGATATGAGGCATTAGTCCTTGCTGTGGGACCTCTCTCCTCTCTCTGGGTGCTGGGCCAAAATAAATGAGAGTGGCCTTCTCCGGTGGTGGTTGATATGACGGATGTTTCCTTGCTGTGGGACCTCTCTCCTCTGTCTGGGTGCTAGGCCGAAATAAATGAGAGTGGCCTTCTCCATTGGTAGTTAATATGAGGCATGATTCCTTGCTGTGGGACCTCTCTCCTCTGTCTTGGTGCTGGGCCGAAATAAATTAAAGTGGCCTTCTCCGGTGGTGGTTGATATGACGCATGATTCCTTGATGTGAGACCTTTTTCCTCTGTCTGGGTGCTGGTCCAAAATAAATGAGAGTGACCTTCTCCGGTGGTGGTTGATATGACGCATGATTCCTTGATGTGGGAACTGTATCCTCTGTCTGGGTGCTGGTCCAAAATAAATGAGAGTGACCTTCTCCGGTGGTGGTTGATATGAGGCATGATTCCTTGCTGTGGGACCTCTCTCCTCTGTCTGGGTGCTAGGCCGAAATAAATGAGAGTGGCCTTCTCCGGTGGTGGTTGATATGAGGCATGATTCCCTTGCTGTGGGACCTGTATCCTCTGTCTGGGTGCTGGACCCAAATAAATGAGAGTGGCCTTCTACGGTGGTGGTTGATATGACGCATGATTCCTTGATGTGGGACCTGTATCCTCTGTCTGGGAGCTGGTCCAAAATAAATGAGAGTGGCCTTCTCCGGTGGTGGTTGATATAAGGCATGATTCCTTGCTGTTGGACCTGTATCCTCTGTCTGGGTGCTGGTCCAAACTAAATAGAGTGGCCTTCTCCTGTGGTGGTTGATATGACGCATGATTCCTTGCTGTTGGACCTCTCTCCTCTGTCTGGGTGCTGGGCCGAAATAAATGAGAGTGGCCTTCTCCTGTGGTGGTTGATATGATGCATGATTCCTTGATGTGGGACCTGTATCCTCTGTGTGGGTGCTGGTCCAAAAAATGAGAGTGGCCTTCTCCGGTGGTGGTTGATATGAGGCATGATTCCTTGCTGTGGGACCTGTATCCTCTGTCTGGGTGCTGGGCCGAAATAAATGAGAGTGGCCTTCTCCTGTGGTGGTTGATATGATGCATGATTCCTTGATGTGGGACCTGTATCCTCTGTGTGGGTGCTGGTCCAAAATAAATGAGAGTGGCCTTCTCCGGTGGTGGTTGATATGAGGCATTAGTCCTTGCTGTAGGACCTCTCCTCTCTCTGGGTGCTGGGCCAAAATAAATGAGAGTGGCCTTCTCCGGTGGTGGTTGATATGACGGATGTTTCCTTGCTGTGGGACCTCTCTCCTCTGTCTGGGTGCTGGGCCGAAATAAATGAGAGTGGCCTTCTCCATTGGTAGTTAATATGAGGCATGATTCCTTGCTGTGGGACCTCTCTCCTCTGTCTGGGTGCTGGGCAGAAATAAATTAAAGTGGCCTTCTCCGGTGGTGGTTGATATGACGCATGATTCCTTGATGTGAGACCTTTTTCCTCTGTCTGGGTGCTGGTCCAAAATAAATGAGAGTGACCTTCTCCGGTGGTGGTTGATATGACGCATGATTCCTTGATGTGGGAACTGTATCCTCTGTCTGGGTGCTGGTCCCAAATAAATGAGAGTGACCTTCTCCGGTGGTGGTTGATATGAGGCATGATTCCTTGCTGTGGGACCTCTCTCCTCTGTCTGGGTGCTGGGCCGAAATAAATGAGTGGCCTTCTCCGGTGGTGGTTGATATGAGGCATGATTCCTTGCTGTGGGACCTCTCTCCTCTGTCTGGGTGCTGGTCCCAAATAAATGAGAGTGGCCTTCTCCGGTGGTGGTTGATATGAGGCATGATTCCTTGCTGTGGGACCTGTATCCTCTGTCTGGGTGCTGGTCCCAAATAAATGAGAGTGGCCTTCTACGGTGGTGGTTGATATGAGGCATGATTCCTTGCTGTCGGACCTCTCTCCTCTGTCTGGGTGCTGGGCCGATATAAATGAGAGTGGCCTTCTCCGGTGGTGGTTGATATGAGGCATGATTCCTTGCTGTGGGACCTGTATCCTCTGTCTGGGTGCTGGTCCCAAATAAATGAGAGTGGCCTTCTACGGTGGTGGTTGATATGAGGCATGATTCCTTGCTGTGGACCTGTATCCTCTGTATGGGTGCTGGGCAGAAATAAATGATAGTGACCTTCTCCGTTGGTGGTTGATATGACGCATGATTCCTTGCTGTGGGACCTCTCTCCTCTGTCTGGGTGCTGGGCCGAAATAAATGAGAGTGGCCTTCTCCGGTGGTGGTTGATATGACGCATGATTCCTTGCTGTGGGACCTGTATCCTCTGTCTGGGTGCTGGTCCAAAATAAATGAGAGTGGCCCTCTCCGGTTGTGGTTGATATAAGGCATGATTCCTTGCTGTTGGACCAGTATCCTCTGTCTGGGTTCTGGTCCAAAATAAATGAGAGTGGCCCTCTCCGGTGGTGGTTGATATGAGGCATGATTCCTTGCTGTGGGACCTCTCTCCTCTGTCTGGGTGCTGGGCAGAAATAAATGAGAGTGGCCTTCTCCTGTGGTGGTTGATATGACGCATGATTCCTTGATGTGGGACCTGTATCCTCTATCTGGGTGCTGGTCCCAAATAAATCAGAGTGGACTTCTCCGGTGGTGGTTGATATGAGGCATGATTCCTTGCTGTGGGACCTGTATCCTCTGGCTGGGTGCTGGTCCCAGATAAATGAGAGTGGCCTTCTCCGTTGGTGGTTGATATGACGCATGATTCCTTGATGTGGGACCTGTATCCTCTGTCTGGGTGCTGGTCCAAAATAAATGAGAGTGGCCTTCTCCGGTGGTGGTTGATATGAGGCATGATTCCTTGCTGTGGGACCTGTATCCTATGGCTGGGTGCTGGTCCCAAATAAATGAGAGTGGCCTTCTCCGGTGGTGGTTGATATGAGGCATGATTCCTTGCTGTCGGACCTATCTCCTCTGTCTGGGTGCTGGGCCGAAATAAATGAGAGTGGCCTTCTCCGGTGGTGGTTGATATGAGGCATGATTCCTTGCTGTGGGACCTGTATCCTCTGTCTGGGTGCTGGTCCCAAATAAATAGGTGGCCTTCTCCGGTGGTGGTTGATATGAGGCATGATTCCTTGCTGTGGGACCTGTATCCTATGGCTGGGTGCTGGTCCCAAATAAATGAGAGTGGCCTTCTCCGGTGGTGGTTGATATGAGGCATGGTTCCTTGCTGTGGGACCTTTATCCTCTGTCTGGGTGCTGGTCCCAAATAAATGAGAGTGGCCTTCTACGGTGGTGGTTGATATGAGGCATGATTCCTTGCTGTGGACCTGAATCCTCTATCTGGGTGCTGGGCCGAAATAAATGATAGTGACCTTCTCCGTTGGTGGTTGATATGACGCATGATTCCTTGCTGTGGGACCTCTATCCTCTGTCTGGGTGCTGGGCCGAAATAAATGAGAGTGGCCTTCTCCGTTGGTGGTTGATATGACGCATGATTCCTTGATGTGGGACCTGTATCCTCTGTCTGGGTGCTGGTCCAAAATAAATGAGAGTGGCCTTCTCCGGTGTTGGTTGATATAAGGCATGATTCCTTGCTGTGGGTCCTGTATCCTCTGTCTGGGTGCTGGTCCAAAATAAATGAGAGTGGCCCTCTCCGGTGGTGGTTGATATGAGGCATGATTCCTTGCTGTGGGACCTCTCTCCTCTGTCTGGGTGCTGGGCCAAAAAAAGATGAGAATGGCCTTCCCGGTGGTGTTTCATATGATGCATGTTTCCTTGCTGTAGGACCTCTCTCCTCTGTCTGGGTGCTGGGCCGAAATAAATGAGAGTGGCCTTCTCCGGTGGTGGTTGTTATGACGCATGATTCCTTGCTGTGGGACCTCTCTCCTCTGTCTGGGTGCTGGGCAGAAATAAATGAGAGTGGCCTTCTCCGTTGGTAGTTGATATGAGGCATGATTCCTTGCTGTGGGACCTGTATCCTCTGTCTGGGTGCTGGGCCGAAATAAATGAGAGTGGCCTTCTCCGGTGGTGGTTGATATGACGCATGATTCCTTGCTGTGGGACCTCTCTCCTCTGTCTGGGTGCTGGGCCGAAATAAATGAGAGTGGCCTTCTCCTGTGGTGGTTGATATGACGCATGATTCCTTGATGTGGGACCTGTATCCTCTATCTGGGTGCTGGTCCCAAATAAATCAGAGTGGACTTCTCCGGTGGTGGTTGATATGAGGCATGATTCCTTGCTGTGGGACCTGTATCCTCTGGCTGGGTGCTGGTCCCAAATAAATGAGAGTGTCCTTCTCCGGTGGTGGTTGATATGACGCATGATTCCTTGCTGTGGGACCTGTATCCTCTGTCTGGGTGCTGGTCCAAAATAAATGAGAGTGGCCTTCTCCGGTGGTGGTTGATATGAGGCCTGATTCCTTGCTGTGGGACCTGTATCCTATGGCTGGGTGCTGGTCCCAAATAAATGAGAGTGGCCTTCTCCGGTGGTGGTTGATATGAGGCATGATTCCTTGCTGTCGGACCTATCTCCTCTGTCTGGGTGCTGGGCCGAAATAAATGAGAGTGGCCTTCTCCGGTGGTGGTTGATATGAGGCATGATTCCTTGCTTTGGGACCTGTATCCTCTGTCTGGGTGCTGGTCCCAAATAAATGAGAGTGGCCTTCTCCGGTGGTGGTTGATATGAGGCATGATTCCTTGCTGTGGGACCTGTATCCTATGGCTGGGTGCTGGTCCCAAATAAATGAGAGTGGCCTTCTCCGGTGGTGGTTGATATGAGGCATGGTTCCTTGCTGTGGGACTTTTATCCTCTGTCTGGGTGCTGGTCCCAAATAAATGAGAGTGGCCTTCTACGGTGGTGGTTGATATGAGGCATGATTCTTTGCTGTGGACCTGAATCCTCTATCTGGGTGCTGGGCCGAAATAAATGATAGTGACCTTCTCCGTTGGTGGTTGATATGACGCATGATTCCTTGCTGTGGGACCTCTATCCTCTGTCTGGGTGCTGGGCCGAAATAAATGAGAGTGGCCTTCTCCGTTGGTGGTTGATATGACGCATGATTCCTTGATGTGGGACCTGTATCCTCTGTCTGGGTGCTGGTCCAAAATAAATGAGAGTGGCCTTCTCCGGTGTTGGTTGATATAAGGCATGATTCCTTGCTGTGGGTCCTGTATCCTCTGTCTGGGTGCTGGTCCAAAATAAATGAGAGTGGCCCTCTCCGGTGGTGGTTGATATGAGGCATGATTCCTTGCTGTGGGACCTCTCTCCTCTGTCTGGGTGCTGGGCCAAAAAAAAGATGAGAATGGCCTTCCCCGGTGGTGTTTCATATGATGCATGTTTCCTTGCTGTGGGACCTCTCTCCTCTGTCTGGGTGCTGGGCCGAAATAAATGAGAGTGGCCTTCTCCGGTGGTGGTTGTTATGACGCATGATTCCTTGCTGTGGGACCTCTCTCCTCTGTCTGGGTGCTGGGCCGAAATAAATGAGAGTGGCCTTCTCCGTTGGTAGTTGATATGAGGCATGATTCCTTGCTGTGGGACCTGTATCCTCTGTCTGGGTGCTGGGCCGAAATAAATGAGAGTGGCCTTCTCCGGTGGTGGTTGATATGACGCATGATTCCTTGCTGTGGGACCTCTCTCCTCTGTCTGGGTGCTGGGCCGAAATAAATGAGAGTGGCCTTCTCCTGTGGTGGTTGATATGATGCATGATTCCTTGATGTGGGACCTGTATCCTCTGTCTGGGTGCTGGTCCAAAAAAAATGAGAGTGGCCTTCTCCGGTGGTGGTTGATATGAGGCATTAGTCCTTGCTGTGGGACCTCTCTCCTCTGTCTGGGTGCTGGGCCAAAATAAATGAGAGTGGCCTTCTCCCGTGGTGGTTGATATGACGCATGATTCCTTGCTGTGGGACCTTTATACTCTGTCTGGGTGCTGGGCCGAAATAAATGAGAGTGGCCTTCTCCATTGGTAGTTAATATGAGGCATGATTCCTTGCTGTGGGACCTCTCTTCTCTGTCTGGGTGCTGGGCCGAAATAAATGAAAGTGGCCTTCTCCGGTGGTGGTTGATATGACGCATGATTCCTTGATGTGGGACCTGTATCCTCTATCTGGGTGCTGGTCCAAAATAAATGAGAGTGACCTTCTCCGGTGGTGGTTGATATGACGCATGATTCCTTGATGTGGGACCTCTCTCCTCTGTCTGGGTGCTGGGCCTAAATAACTGAAAGTGGCCTTCTCCAGTGGTGGGTGATATGACGCATGATTCCTTG
The DNA here is from genome assembly GCA_033119425.1 of Bufotes viridis. NCBI lineage: Eukaryota > Metazoa > Chordata > Amphibia > Anura > Bufonidae > Bufotes > Bufotes viridis. Next base: position 21,711 of record JAKVIS010001809.1, read on the forward strand.
CTGTGGGACCCCTTTCCTCGGTCTGGGTGCTGGCCGAAATAAATGAGAGTGGGCTTCTCTGGTGGTGGTTGATATGACGCATGATTCCTTGCTGTGGGACCTCTCTCCTCTGTCTGGGTGCTGGGCCGAAGTAACTGAGAGTGGCCTTCTCCGGTGGTGGTTGATATGACGCATGATTCCTTGCTGTGGGACCTCTCTCCTCTGTCTGGGTGCTGGGCTGAAATAACTGAGAGTGGCCTTCTCCGGTGGTGGTTGATATGACGCATGATTCCTTGCTGTGGGACCTCTCTCCTCTGACTGGGTACTGGGGCCTAAATAACTGAAAATGGCCTTCTCCAGTGGTGGGTGATATGACGCATGATTCCTTGCTGTGGGACCTCTCTCCTCTATCTGGGTGCTGGGGCCAAAATCACTGAAAGTGGCCTTCTCCAATGGTGGGTGATATGACGCATGATTCCTTGCTGTGGGACCTGTATACTCGGTCTGGGTGCTGTGCCGAGATAACTGAAAGTGGCCTTCTCCAGTGCTGGGTGATATGACGCATGATTCCTTGCTGTGGGACCTCTCTCCTCTGTCTAGGTGCTGGCCGAAATAACTGAGAGTGGCCTTCTCCGGTGGTGGGTGATATGACACATGATTCCTTGCTGTGGGACCTCTCTCCTCTGTCTGGGTGCTGGGCCAAAATAACTGAGAGTGGCCTTCTCCGGTGGTGGTTGATATGATGCATGATTCCTTGCTGTGGGACCTCTCTCCTCTGTCTGGGTGCTGGGCCAAAATAACTAAATCATTAAAACAAAAAGGCAAATGGCATTTAGCAAGTATAAAAACACCCAAAACTAGGATGACCGGGAAATCTAAAGATGAGGCAGAGAGAGACCAAGCAAGTTATAAGAGCTTCTAAAGCTCAGGCAGAAGTGAAATTAGCTCAGTCGGTGAAAAAAGGTGATAAGACATTCTTCAGATACTCAAATGAAAAAAGGAAATTAAAAAAAGGAATTACCAAATTAAAAACAAAAGAAGGAAGGCATATGGAAGAGGATAAAGAACTAGCTGACTGCCTCAATGAATACTTCTGTTCAGTTTTTACAAAGGAAAATGAAGGAGAAGGACCTCAGTTAGGGAGGAAGACTAATGAATCATTTGATGCATGTGTCTTTACAGAGGAAGAGGTTCTAAGTCAGCTGTCTAAAATTAATACAAATAAATCACAGGGGCCTGATGGGATACACCCAAAGCTATTAAAAGAGCTTAGAGGTGTACTAGCAAAACCATTAACAGATTTATTTAACCAATCACTGGTAACAGGTGTCGTCCCAGAAGATTGGAAATTAGCAAACGTTGTGCCAATTCACAAGAAAGGTAGTAGAGAGGAATCGGGCAACTATAGGCCAGTAAGCCTGACATCAATAGTGGGGAAATTAATGGAAACCATACTCAAGGAGAGGATTGTGGAATATCTAAAACCCATGGGTTGATTGATAAAAACAGCATGGGTTTACTTCAGGGAGATCATGTCAAACTAATCTTATTGACTTTTTTGATTGGGTGACTAAAATAATAGATGGCGGAGGTGCAGTAGACATCGCTATCTGGACTTTAGTAAGGCTTTTGATACTGTCCCACATAGAAGGCTTATCAATAAACTGCAGTCTTTGAGCTTGGGCTCACATATTGTTGAATGGATTAGGCAGTGGCTGAAGGACAGAAAACAGAGGGTTGTAGTCAATGGAGTATATTCAGACCATGGTATTGTTACCAGTGGGGTACCTCAGGGATCTGTTCTGGGACCCATATTGTTTAATATCTTTATCGGCGAAATTGCAGAAGGCCTCAATGGTAAGGTGTGTCTTTTTGCTGATGACACAAAGATTTGTAACAGGGTTGATGTTCCTGGAGGGATACACCAAATGGAAAAGGATTTAGGAAAACTAGAGGAATGGTCAAAAATCTGGCAACTAAAATTTAATGTCGATAAGTGCAAGATAATGCACCTGGGGCGTAAAACCCAAGAGCAGAATATAAAATCAGTGATACAGTACTAACCTCAGTATCTGAGGAAAGGGATTTAGGGTCATTATATCAGACTGACCTAAAGGTGGGCAGACAATGTCATAGAGCAGCAGGTAATGCCAGCAGAATGCTTGGGTGTATAGGGAGAGGCATTAACAGTAGAAAGAGGGAGGTGCTCAGTGCCGCCTACAGAGCACTAGTGAGACCTCATTTGGAGTATTGTGTGCAGCACTGGAGACTAGTGTTGAGCGAACAGATTGAGCATAGTTCAGGTTCGTACCGAATTTTGGGGTGTCCGGGACATGGACCCGAACCCGGACATTTTCAAAAAAGTTCGGGTTCGGGTTCGTTGTTCCGCGATTACTTCACGCTTTCTGAAGGGCTGCACAGCAGCCAATCAGCTAGCGTTTTACTTCTTGCCCTAAGAGCCCATCACAGCCATGCCTACTTATGGCATGGCTGTGATTGGCCAAGTGCAGCATGTGACCCAGCCTCTATTTAAGCTGGAGTCACGTAGCGCCGCTCGTCACACTGCTCTGATTAGTGTAGGGAAAGAACGCAGCTTCTGTGAGGGCGAGTTTAGGCAGGGAAAAGTCAGCAACAGCACCTAATGAACGGATCGATCTACAGCTGTGAATGATTGAACTTCTGCTAGTTACTTGCTCACTGGTTTTTAGGCTGCACAGAGTGTTTTTCTGTCACTTATTTTCTGGGTAATCGGCGGCCATTTTGTGACTTGTGGTGCAACAGAATAAGCTGCCACCAAGTCCATCAATCCATCAATACTAGTTTTTTTTTTTGCTATATCCTACATCAGGGGCTTGGCTGTGCTAATTGTCCCCCCTAGAAACTCAGGATAGCAATTTCTATATTTTATTAGGGGTTAAATACAATTGTCCAAATACCAATCCGATAAATCTGGTGTTCCAGCTTTGGCTAGCCAAGTATAATACTGTCTGCTGTCTGGCAAAGGATAGATTATTTTATGCGGTGAAATTCAATTGCCAAAAATAGCAATACCATAAATCAGTGGTTTCAGCTGTGGCTGGCAAAGTATAATAGTGTCACGCCAAAACATATATTTTGTTCTGGGGATGAAATTCAATTGCCAAAATAGCAATACCTCTGGAATCTGGTGTCCCAGCTGCTGCAGGCCAATATTTAGTAGTGTCGACGAAAAACATATATTTTGTTCTGAGGTGAAATTCAATTGCCAAAATAGCAATACCATAAATCAGTGGTTTCAGCTGTGGCTGGCAAAATATAATAGTGTCCGCCAAAACATATATTTTGTTCTGGGGTTAAATTCAATTGGCAAAATAGCAATACCCTGAATCTGGTGTCCCAGCTGTTGCAGGCCAAGATTCATAGTGTCCGCAAAACATATATTTTGTTCTAGGGTGAAATTCAATTGCCAAAATAGCAATACCCTGAATCTGGTGTCCCAGCTGTTGCAGGCAAAGATTCATAGTGTCCGCAAAAACATATATTTTGTTCTGGGGTGAAATTCAATTGCCAAAATAGCAATACCCTGAATCTGGTGTCCCAGCTGTTGCAGGCCAAGATTCATAGTGTCCGCCAAAACATATATTTTGTTCTGGGGTGAAATTCAATTGCCTAAATAGCAATACCCTGAATCTGGTCTCCCAGCTGTTGCAGGCCAAGATTCATAGTGTCCGCCAAAACATATATTTTGTTCTGGGGTGAAATTCAATTGCCAAAATAGCAATACCATAAATCAGTGGTTTCAGCTGTGGCTGGCAAAATATAATAGTGTCCGTCAAAACATATATTTTGTTCTGGGGTGAAATTCAATTGCCAAAATAGCAATACCATAAATCAGTGGTTTCAGCTGTGGCTGGCAAAGTATAATAGTGTCCGCCAAAACATATATTTTGTTCTGGGGTTAAATTCAATTGCCAAAATAGCAATACCCTGAATCTGGTGTTCGAGCTGTTGCAGGCCAATTGTAAATCTGTCCATAAAAGGATACCTTTCATCCAGGGCCTAAATACTAGCCCTAAAAGAGATATTCCCTAAATCAGTGGTTACTGCTGTGCCTGGATTAGTGTAACACGCTACATAAATAAATAGGCAGATAGTGTTAGGTGCCTGTAAAAAAGGCCTGAATTTGAAATCAATACATTGGGCCAAATATTTTTTTCTTATTGTGGTGCTTGGTGAACGGTAACAATGAGGAAAACATCTAGTAAGGGACGTGGACGTGGTCGTGGTGGTGTTAGTGTACCCTCTTGTGCTGGGAGAGGACGTGGCCATTCTGCCACAGCCACACGTCCTAGTGAACCAACTACCTCAGTTTCCAGTACCCGCCAGAATTTACAGCGACAGGAAACTGTCTGAGCTTCTCCAAGTTATGCAGCAGTCTCTTATGCTGTTTGAAGACTCTGCTGGCAGGGTTTCCCAAGGGAATCCACCTAGCCCTTCCCCAGTGGTGGAAGACATAGAATGCACTGATGCACAACAACTGATGATGAGGACATGGGAATACCACCTCATCGGAGTCCGCACGTCTCTGATGATGACGAAACACAGGTGCCAACTGCTGCATCTTTCTGCAGTGTGCAGACCGAACAGGAGGTCAGGGAGGAAGACTGTGTGGAAGACGATGCAGGGGACGATGAGGTCCTAGACCCAACATGGAATGAAGGTCGTGCCACTGACTTTCATAGTTCAGAGGAAGAGGCAGTGGTGAGACCGAGCCAACAGCGTAGCAAAGAGAGAGCAGGGGGCAAGCAGAACAGCCGCCTCCAAGAGGAGTTCGCCTGCTACTGGCCACCGCCACCAGGGACCGAGCACCCCAAAGTCAGGAGTTCCCTGGCATGGCACTTCTTTAAACAATGTGCTGACAACAAGACCGAGTGGTTTGCACGCTGCTAGCCATCTGAACCTTAGCACAACCTGCATGACCAGGCATCTACATGCAAAGCATGAACTGCAGTGGAGTAAACACCTTAAAGCAAGGAACTCACTCTGGCTCCCCCTGCTCCCTCTTCTGCTGCTGCCTCGGCCTCTTCCTCCGCCTCGGGAGGAAAGTTGGCACCTGCCGCCCACCAAACAGAGGATGTGCCACCGACACCACCACCTGTGTCACCAAGCATCTCCACAGGGCCGGCGCTGCATAGAGGCAAGGGGGGCAGTGCACCAGGCCCCCAAGTCCTTAGGGCCCCCAAGCGCCCGGCCCGCAACTAACTTACTACAATTGGATATTTGGCGGGCCGCGCCTGCTCTGAGCGCCTCTGCCTCTTTAAGAGAGCAGTGGCTGCTGGGGCTCAGGGCGTGCCGCCGCACAGGCATCGTCTTCGCGGTCTTGGCGTGCGCTAGAGCCCCGCCCTAGAACCAGAAGAAGAAGGAGCGAGCGCAGTGCGCACTGCCCTTGCTCACCGTGGCTGCCGCCTGCTGACTTCTACTCCTCTGTGGCTCTCAGAGTCTCTGCTCTGCCCACCAGTGACCATACACAGGGAAGGGAAGGAACAAGGGGTGCATATCTGTTCTAGGTAAATTGTGGGGTGTGGAAATGTGCATTGTAGACTGACTAGTCTGTGCTGGAGTCCTGGAGAAATGAACCATTTGGGGGAGCATGGGGAGATGTGCATCTGTACTGGAGGAGAAATGAGCCATGGGGGAGATGTGCAGATGTGCTGGAGAAATGAGCCATGGGGCGGGGGAGGGGAGAAGAGATGTGCTGCTGACACTGGCCCATACATGAGGAGAAATGTGCCATTCGGGGGAGGGGGGTATGGGCGTTGTATTTATGTATGCTGACATAAGGGGGGAATAATGTGACGTGAACGGGGTGATTGATGACGTGACATGGAGGGGGCCTCTTAATGTTTTTCGCCCCGGGCCCCATTTCACCTAGAACCGGCCCTGTCTCCACCATTTCACACGGCAGCGTTCAGCTCTCCATCTCACAAACCTTGGAGAGAAAGCGTAAATTCCCACCTAGCCACCCCTCGAGCCCTGGGCCTGAATGCCAGCATTTCTAAACTACTGACCTTTGAAATGCTGTCATTCAGGCTGGTGAACCTGAGACAGCTTCAAATAGCTGATGGCGATGGCTGTCCCACAGTATGTTGTTCCCAGCATCCACTACTTCTCGAGACAGCCGTGCCTTCCCTGCACATTTAAGTATCCGATAAAATCAAGTGTGCACTGCGCAACACCATCTGTGGCAAGGTCCACTTAACCACAGATACGTGGACCAGTAAGCACGGCCAGGGACGCCTATATCTCCCTTACTGCACACTGGGTAAATGTAGTGGCGGCTGGGCCGCAGGCGGAGAGTTCCTTGGCGCACGTCCTTCCGCCGCCAAGGATCGCAGAGCATCATTCTTTGCCTCCTGTAGCCTCCTCCTTCTACTCGGCATCCTCCTCCTCTGCTTCCACCAGCTCATCCAGTCAGCCACACCTTCACCACCAACTTCGGCACAGCCTGGGGGTAAACGTCAGCAGGCCGTTCTGAAACTCATATGTTTGGGGGACAAGCCCCACACCGCGCAGGAGTTGTGGCGGGGTGTTGAACAGCAGACCGACGCAGTGGTTGCTGCCGGTGGGCCTCAAGCCCCGGCCTGGTGGTGTGCGATAATGGGCGAAATCTCGTTGCAGCTCTGGAACTAGCCGGTTTGGCGCACATCCCTTGCCTGGCGCATGAATGAATATGCTGTCTTGAACTTTGTGTAAGAACATTCTGTCATAACCAAATGTTCTGGGCAGCCGAGTATCTAACCGAATTCCTTATCTTGTCCGTGTCAGCTAGTACGTGGGCATGAGAGGCCAGGGATGTAGCTGGGGAAAGTATGTTGTATGGCGCATGTGTCTCATTATGATTGAAGGCTATATTGTTTGGAAAAAGATTATTGAATAATGAAAGGGCGTATAATGTCCTATATAAGCTTGAACCTTATATATAACGCAAAGTGAGTATCAAATCATCACATGTGTCGTGTGTCTGTTATGGTCATTCACTCCTGGCGCCAGAAAAGACTTAATCCAAGCTGATGCATCTAGTCATCTTTTATTATCATCCTATCAATTTGG
>JAKVIS010001810.1:0-10000 GCA_033119425.1 Bufotes viridis
ACAGTCCTAGTTACTAATGGTACAAATTAGATTTTGTAACAGCACCAGCCATAGTACATAAAGCTGCATAGCTAATCTGCCCAGTTTCACAGTGATAATTACTCCCTCCCTATTATATTTATGGATATAGTGTATACAGAATGCATGTACCAAGCGTGGCTTCCATTAAATCCCTGCAGGAGCGTGTTGACTAGCTTTCCCAGACTGCTGAATTCCAAGTTTGCCTAGTTAGGTTTGATGAGACTCACATTTTTCTCATTACTTTGGTGCAGTGCCGGCTTCTCAGCGCACTGGCTGAAGTGGGATTTGAAACCACGCCTCCATTTGGAGTCCAGAGCACCCCAAACATTTAGGTACAATTGATAGCTTCTACCAGAGAAAGCACTCTGTCAGAAAGGGATTTGAATCCAACACCTTCATTTGGAGACCAGAATGCCACAGATCCTGGATGAATTTAAATTTTTGAGCCTGGGACCTCAGAGTTCTTGGCCACCCTGACAAAGCGTTAAGATGTTGCCTAAGGGTTTTACATTTTGGGAAAGCACATCTACAAAAATCCTATTCGAAATGTTTAGATTTTACTTAAGAAACATTGTCAGTGCAAGGAGACGGAGAAGGTGTATATTTAGTGATCTTTGTTGAATTGAAATCAAGAGACTGTTTTGCTAGGGTTCCTAAATGTTACTCCTATTTGTACATTTCTAGACCTTGTGGTCTAATGTATTTGGCAAAAACCTTCAGGTCATACACTTGAGGGTTTCAGTTGTTTGGTAGTTTTCACAGTGCGTGGCTTTAATGTTCTTGCCTTCTTTTAATGTTGACAAAAATGTTTAACCATGAAACTCCAATTTGCTATATTATTTAGGTAGAAATGAAAGTTGCTAAAGCCAAAAACTTGCCGTCAGGGGTGTGTTTTAAACCCAAATCTCATTTTGCCAACCAGGACACCCACCAAAGGAGAAAATAAAACAAGAAGCACACTGTCAGAAGTGGGATTTGAACCCACGCCTCCATTCGGAGACCAGAACACCCCATACACGGAAGAGATCAACTCTTGAGTCTGGTGCCTTAGACCGCTCGGCCATCCTGACAAACCCCATGTTGACTTCAAAAACGTTTAAAATTTTGGGGGAAGCAAATTTACACATTTTCAAAAGTTTTAAATTTCATTTAAGAAACATTGTTCTGTGATTAAACAATGGAGAATGTGTATGTTTGGTAATATTTGATTGATTCATTGAAATTATTTTTCTCTTTGACTTTAGTTCAATGCAAAGATGTTGCTTTGGGATCTTTTCATTTCAGCCAGTGCTCTCGGCTTTTGACGCGTGGCCTAACGGATAAGGCGTCTGACTTCGGATCAGAAGATTGAGGGTTCGAGTCCCTTCGTGGTCAGTGATGATGCTCAACTTATAAGCGGTTGTCCAGTATTACAGAAGTGTGGTCGTCGTTTTTGGTATTCCAGAAATATCTGGTGTTAAAGCTCAACTCCATTGAAGGGGATGAGGGTACAATACTACATGCAAGCTTTAGACTAGTAGGATGCTGTTTTGGAAGATACAGCCCTATTTTTCTGAGCCTGGATAACCCCTTTAAAAGGCCACTAAAGGGACTAGAAGGACAGTCCTAGTTACTAATGGTACAAATTAGATTTTGTAACAGCACCAGCCATAGTACATAAAGCTGCATAGCTAATCTGCCCAGTTTACGCAGTGATAATTACTCCTTCCCTATTATATTTATGGATATAGTGTATACAGAATGCATGTACCAGCGTGGCTTCCATTAAATCCTGCCGGAGCTGTTGACTAGCTTTCCCAGACTGCTGAATTCCAAGTTTGCCTAGTTAGGTTTGATGAGACTCACATTTTTCTCATTACTTTGGTGCAATTGCCGGCTTCTCAGCGCACTGGCTGAAGTGGGATTTGAAACCACGCCTCCATTTGGAGTCCAGAGCACCCCAAACATTTAGGTACAATTGATAGCTTCTACCAGAGAAAGCACTCTGTCAGAAAGGGATTTGAATCCAACACCTTCATTTGGAGACCAGAATGCCACAGATCCTGGATGAATTTAAATTTTTGAGCCTGGGACCTCAGAGTTCTTGGCCACCCTGACAAAGCGTTAAGATGTTGCCTAAGGGTTTTACATTTTTGGGAAAGCACATCTACAAAATCCCTATTCAAAATGTTTAGATTTTACTTAAGAAACATTGTCAGTGCAAGGAGACGGAGAAGGTGTATATTTAGTGATCTTTGTTGAATTGAAATCAAGAGACTGTTTTGCTAGGGTTCCTAAATGTTACTCCCTATTTGTACATTTCTAGACCTTGTGGTCTAATGTATTTGGCAAAAACCTTCAGGTCAGACACTTGAGGGTTTCAGTTGTTTGGTAGTTTTCACAGTGCGTGGCTTTAATGTTCTTGCCTTCTTTTAATGTTGACAAAAATGTTTAACCATGAAACTCCAATTTGCTATATTATTTAGGTAGAAATGAAAGTTGCTAAAGCCAAAAACTTGCCGTCAGGGTGTGTTTTAAACCCAAATCTCATTTTGCCAACCAGGACACCCACCTAAGGAGAAAATAAAACAAGAAGCACACTGTCAGAAGTGGGATTTGAACCCACGCCTCCATTCGGAGACCAGAACACCCCATACACGGAAGAGATTAACTCTTGAGTCTGGCGCCTTAGACCGCTCGGCCATCCTGACAAACGCCATGTTGACTTCAAAAGCGTTTAAAATTTTGGGGGAAGCAAATCTACACATTTTCAAAAGTTTTAAATTTCATTTAAGAAACATTGTTCTGTGATTAAACAATGGAGAATGTGTATGTTTGGTAATATTTGATTGATTCATTGAAATTATTTTTCTCTTTGACTTTAGTTCAATGCAAAGATGTTGCTTTTGGGATCTTTTCATTTTCAGCCAGTGCTCTCGGCTTTTGACCGCGTGGCCTAACGGATAAGGCGTCTGACTTCGGATCAGAAGATTGAGGGTTCGAGTCCCTTCGTGGTCGCGATGATGCTCGCTTATAAAGCGGTTGTCAGTATTACAGAAGTGTGGTCGTCGTTTTTGGTATTCCAGAAATATCTGGTATTAAAGCTCAACTCCATTGAAGGGGATGAGGTACAATACTACATACAAGCTTTAGACTAGTAGGATGCTGTTTTGGAAGATACAGCCCTATTTTTCTGAGCCTGGATAACCCCTTTAAAAAGGCCACTAAAGGGACTAGAAGGACAGTCCTAGTTACTAATGGTACAAATTAGATTTTGTAACAGCACCAGCCATAGTACATAAAGCTGCATAGCTAATCTGCCCAGTTTCGCAGTGATAATTACTCCCTCCCTATTATATTTATGGATATAGTGTATACAGAATGCATGTACCAGCGTGGCTTCCATTAAATCCCTGCAGGAGCTGTTGACTAGCTTTCTCCAGAGTGCTGAATTCCAAGTTTGCCTAGTTAGGTTTGATGAGACTCACATTTTTCTCATTACTTTGGTGCAATTGCCGGCTTCTCAGCGCACTGGCTGAAGTGGGATTTGAAACCACGCCTCCATTTGGAGTCCAGAGCACCCTAAACATTTAGGTACAATTGATAGCTTCTACCAGAGAAAGCACTCTGTCAGAAAGGGGATTTGAATCCAACACACTTCATTTGGAGACCAGAATGCCACAGATCCTGGATCAATTTAAATTTTGAGCCTGGGACCTCAGAGTTCTTGGCCACCCTGACAAAGCGTTAAGATGTTGCCTAAAGGGTTTTACATTTTTGGAAAGCACATCTACAAAATCCCTATTCGAAATGTTTAGATTTTACTTAAGAAACATTGTCAGTGCAAAGAGACGGAGAAGGTGTATATTTAGTGATCTTTGTTGAATTGAAATCAAGAGACTGTTTTGCTAGGGTTCCTAAATGTTACTCCTATTTGTACATTTCTAGACCTTGTGGTCTAATGTATTTGGCAAAAACCTTTAGGTCCAGACACTTGAGGGTTTCAGTTGTTTGGTAGTTTTCACAGTGCGTGGCTTTAATGTTCTTGCCTTCTTTTAATGTTGACAAAAATGTTTAACCATGAAACTCCAATTTGCTATATTATTTAGGTAGAAATGAAAGTTGCTAAAGCCAAAAACTTGCCGTCAGGGGTGTGTTTTAAACCCAAATCTCATTTTGCCAACCAGGACACCCACCTAAGGAGAAAATAAAACAAGAAGCACACTGTCAGAAGTGGGATTTGAACCCACGCCTCCATTCGGAGACCAGAACACCCCATACACGGAAGAGATTAACTCTTGAGTCTGGCGCCTTAGACCGCTCGGCCATCCTGACAAACGCCATGTTGGCTTCAAAAACGTTTAAAATTTTGGGGGAAGCAAATTTACACATTTTCAAAAGTTTTAAATTTCATTTAAGAAACATTGTTCTGTCTTTTTTTTTTGGAGGGATGGACGTAGCAGTGTGACGTGATTGACGCTGCTCCTGCCTCCCCTCCGCCCCGGGTCATGCTGAGCTGAGTGCTGACTGTTGAATCCCCAGAGCTCCAAAGTTGCCGTGCTGCCGTGCTTCAGAGCTGCTGTAAAAACAACCGACTTAACGCCGACTTAAGGAGACCCCGAGCCGCCCTCTGACCTGTCACTCTGGGACTTATCTACACCCGCTATACCTGCTTCTGCCCCGGTTCGCATTGGAGGTGAACGTGCCCGTCGGTTGCCAGTTTTTCCTTCGGCTGCTCCTGCTGGTCGGGTCTCCCCTTGGCGTCTCTGGTCTTGTGCCGCTTCCAGCTTCCTGCTCTTTGCTCCTGCCTGCTGCCACTCTCACTGTCGGTTGTGGGACGCGTGGACGCTCACCTGTATTCTAGCCTCTGCCTGCCGCCATTGTCACCGCCTACCGTCACTGCCATTTTTGCGTTTGTGAGACGCCTGGACGCTCAGCTGCATCTCTGGAAAAAGAAAAGAAAAGAAAGCCTGCCTGTCGACCTGTCTGCCGTCTGCCTCGTTGTTGTGGTCCGCCTCAGGTCACCCTCGGAGGGTCGCGGTTTGGATCTGTCTCCTCTTCCCCTATCTCCCTGCCGGCTTGGGGGCCCGGTATCGTGAGTCTCCCTGTTGGGGTTTGTGGAGGGGAGGTCGTGGGCTGGAACGTTCCTTTAAAAATACTGTCTTGTGTTGTCCCCCTCTAGTTTTCTGTGGGCTTGTTTATTCCCATATTTTACTGTTGGGGAAACACAGGAAAAAAAAATAAATAAAAAAAAAAATTAAATAATTAAAAAAAGGAAAAAAAAAAAAAAGAAAGGAAAAAGGGAGAATAGTATTTATTTGCTGCCCTGGCACATACAACAGCGCCCCAAAGAATAAATATTAACACGAAATAACGGTGGGAAGAAAAAGAAAAGTACCAAAAGGAGCATCTATTTTATTATAAAAAAAAAAAAAAAAAAAGGAGAAAAAGGCGGTTGGCGGAAAATGGGCCCTAAATCCAATAGGCGGTCAATAGAACTCCTAAACAAAGGTCCCAAAAGTGGAGAAAGCAATAAGGTGGGCAGTTTCTTCTCCCCAAAGAATAATACTCGGGCAGCGCAAAAGGGGAGACTAGAAAATGAGAGTGAAACACCAGAGCTGGAAGGGGAAGCCTTGGAGGATTCATCTCCGGTCGAGGAAATTTTGTACATAGTCAAAAACAATGGCAAAAATATTCAAGATATAATTCAGCAAATTGGCTTAGTACAGATGGATGTTTCCATCATTAAGCATGATATTACTAAAATAAGAGAAAGAGTGGCGGAAATGGAAAAGACTGTAACCTTGTTGAGCAACGATCTGACAAAGCTGGGCACTGATATGGCGAATCTTAAAGCAGAGAACGATCGTATTAAAAATAAGCTTACTGACTTTGAGGATAGAACCAGGCGCTATAATATCAGAATCATAGGGTTCCCAGAAGGTCTAGATGAAAAGAATCTTGCTTGCAATCTTCAAAAAATTATAATCGGAAACTTCGGGAAAGAACAATTCTCCGACTTTTTCCATATAGAAAGGGCACATCGAATTCCTGGAGGCAAGCCGGTGCCAGGTAAACCCCCAAGGACAATCCTGGCGAAATTGCTATCATCACAGGACCGGGACAATATTCTTAAATGCGCACGAACCTCGGCTTCGGTACTTCACGAGGGTAACAAACTATCGTTCTACCCAGTCTTTTGTAAAGAAACTCAAGATAAGCGATGGAGTTTATGGGAGGTCAAAAAGAGGTTGAGAGACAAGGGGATGGTTTATTCTGTCCTTTACCCTGCAAAGCTTCGAGTTGCCTATAAGGGATCCTCCTATTTTTTTGATACAGCAGAAGCAGCGGTGGAATGGACGGATAGAATTGTTACATAAGAGTTATAATCTGGGGATAAGAGTTATAGGATAATTATGGCCTGGGGGGGAGGGGAGGGGGATAGTCCTTGGGAAGAGGTCCACTATGACGGTTAGTGGTCCACATGAGGGAGGTATGGGAAAGGGAGGGGGGGGGAAAGCTCTACGGCGACTCACTCCTTCAGGCTGGGGGTAGGGGAGGGGAGGGGCGGAACTGGTAGATGACTACAAACATAATGGCTTGGAACGTCAGGGGGTTGGGAGATAGGATAAAAAGGAAGGCAGTATTTGATACTATTAATAAATATCTTCCAGGTATTGTATGTTTATTAGAAACCCATCTTATAAATGAAACTCAATACTACCTTAGTAGAGGATGGGTTTCCCAGAGTTATCATGCGTGTTTTTCTAAATATTCTAGGGGCGTCACAGTTTTGATACATCATAAGGTGGACTTTATCTGTGAAGCCGTCCTGAAAGATTGCTCTGGGAGATTTATCTTTCTGCACGGTAGGTTATATGCAACACCCTGTACGTTGGCCTTCATTTATGTTCCGCCCCCCTTCTCATGTAAGATTCTGAAAAAATTGTTGGAGTTTATGGACCAGTGGCCAGAGTGTCTAACTTTGATTATGGGGGATTTTAATAGTGTTTTTGATATCGGTAAAGATAGAATTAGCCAGGACAAACCTATCAAGAAGGCGAATGATAAATCTGACTCAGCCCTCGCCAAATTCTGTACAGAAACAGGATGGGTGAATGTTTGGGACATTTTGGGGGGAGGAAAGCCCGTATTCTCATGTTTTTCCAGAGGTAGTAAGTGTATGTCCAGGATTGACCATGTATTGGTGAATGGGAGTTTTCTCAGATACGTCAGGCATATTAAATATGGGCTGCGTACGGTTTCTGACCATGTTCCGGTTTCAATTAAGATTTCTCTCAACAGAAATGGAAAAGGGTCTATCCCCAGATTCAGGCTCAACCCCTATTGGCTAACAATTTTGGACACAAGTAACCACAGTGACTCTATAAAATCAGAGATTATCAGTTTTTGGATTAACAATCAGGGATCCGCTGACCCCTTCGTAGTGTGGGACACATTTAAAGCTGTTTTTCGAGGGATAATGATGCATAATATCTGTTACCTGAAGAGAAGTTTCGGAGAGAAAGAACGTACCCTGAGAGAACTAGCTAGTAGTAGTACCGAGGCATATGCAAAACATAGTTCCGAGAATAATCGGATTTCGATGTTACGGAATACAGAGGATTATACAGAATTCCTTCGAGGCAAGGCACAACATGCTATTTTTTTTAGTGGTAAAAGTAATTTTTTTGAAGGGGGACGACCAGGGAAGCTGCTTTCTAGAGTAATCTCCAGTCAAAAGCAGAACAGGGATATATCAGCTATTCGATCAATAAATGGGAAAATGTTGACTAATCAAGCTGAAATAATGGAATCTTTTGTGAACTATTTCAGGGACCTATATGGAACTAACTCTCAGAATAGGACGACATTAATTCAGGAATTTTTAGTTCCCCTAAACTTTAGTGTTTTATCCGAACAACAAAGAGACTTTTTGGAGGCGGACTTCACCCTGCAGGAACTTGAGGCTGCACTAGGCTCCTGTAAAAAACACTCCGCACCAGGCTCAGACGGGTTACCATACGAAATATACCGAAGATATGGTCCAGTCATACTTCCTAGGTTACTGGAGGTATTTATTAACTCTATAGAAGTTGGAGATATTTCGGATACTATGAGGGAAGCCATTATTGTCGTAATTCCAAAAAAAGGTAAAGATATAGCGGATATGGGTTCTTACAGACCCATCTCCCTTCTTAACGCAGACGTAAAATTGTTGGCTAAAATGCTTACCACCAGACTAACTAAAGTGATTGCTTCGGTAATTCACACAGACCAGAATGGCTTCCTTCATAGTAGAAGTACCCAAAATAACATTCACCGGGTGTTCGCTAACATTCAAGCCCCCGGAGGGAGTGCCCGATCTATACTGTCGATTGACGCGCACAAAGCTTTCGACAGGGTAGAATGGGAATTCATGTGGGCAGTGATGGAAAAAATGAGGTTTGGACCTAAATTTATTAGTAGGATAAAATCTTTATATAGATCCCCAATAGCTCGAGTTAACATAAACGGAAGTCTGTCCTCGAGTTTTCCTATTCTGAGGGGAACACGGCAGGGTTGCCCCCTGTCTCCCCTTCTCTTTGATATATATATCGAACCCCTTGCATTGGCAATTAGACAAGACCTTAATTTGGAAGGGTTTGGAGTGGCAGGCACCGAAGACCGTATCTCTTTATACGCAGACGACGTTATAATTTTTCTGAATCAAACCAACGCATCACTCCCTCAGGCAGTTAAAATTATAGAAAGCTTTGGGCAGGTGTCCGGTATGAAAGTTAATTGGCAAAAGACCCATATAATGCCCCTGGATGTGTTTCAACTTGATATGTCAAAGGTCCCTTGTAGCCTAAAAGTAGTAGCTTCTATTGACTACTTAAGAGTAACTGTTACCCCAATAGTAAATGACTTTATAGAGAGGAATTTAACCCCGTTAATATTAAAGTCAAAGGGGAAGATTAACACATGGCTTAAATTGAATCTCTCCAAGGCAGATAGAATATCACTGATAAAGATGGTTCTCCTCCCTCAATATTTATATGTTCTTAACAACTCCCCTGTGTGGATTAATGATAATTTCTTTAAGAAAATAGAAAGGTTACTAAACGAGCTGATCTGGGGAAGAAAGAGGGTCCGGTTGAAGCTCGATTTTCTTTACAAGGCTGTGGATAGGGGAGGGCTTGGTCTCCCTTTCTTTAAAGGATATTTCATAGCTGGTATTCTCACCCTACTTAGTAGATGGGAGTCTAGTCCTCTCTGTTCCCTCCTTGTTTCAAAGTCGGGCTTCGATAACATTTTCTCTCTGTTGGAATCAGATATATTAAGTTATAACTATCACGACTTTACTATCACTACAAACATGTTTCACAAAGCGTGGATTATTACTAAAATCTGGGTAGGTGTAAAAGGTTCTCTGAAATTCACCCCTTTCTGGCACAACCCCTCTTTTCCAGGATTAAACTCGCTGAAGGGTGACAATTTCTGGGAATATATCAATATTAAGAGTATTTGGATGAAGTGGTCCTCGAGTGGTGATGTAGCCCCCTTAACAGCTTGACTAGGAAATGGGAGAACCTCTTAACTGGTTTAGGTTTTTGTCAGCTCGGATGCACTTTATTCGTCTAACAATTTTTATATTTTGAATATAGACTCACTTTCAATTTTGAACACTTTAATAGAAAAAAGAATGTTAATTTAAAATGGGGTTCTTTATAAGAGTATAGTTCACAGACACTTGTTTGGACAGCTATCCCCTGGGCAAAGGGTTTGGGAAAGGGAATGAGCGCTGATATTAGCACTAATGGTTGGGAGAATATCTATAAGAATATGGAACACGTACTAGGAACTATAAGCACTATTTAGTTCAATTTCACTACTTCACAGGTTATATGTTACCCCTTATTGGTTGAAGAAATGTAGAGGAACGGACGTTCCAAAGTGTCCCAGATGTGAAGAAGTAGAAGCTCGATTTCTCTCATATGATTTGGTTAAGTGTCCT
>JAKVIS010001810.1:17500-20000 GCA_033119425.1 Bufotes viridis
CATTTGGAGACCAGAATGCCACAGATCCTGGATGAATTTAAATTTTTGAGCCTGGGACCTCAGAGTTCTTGGCCACCCTGACAAAGCGTTAAGATGTTGCCTAAGGGTTTTACATTTTTGGGAAAGCACATCTACAAAATCCCTATTCGAAATGTTTAGATTTTACTTAAGAAACATTGTCAGTGCAAGGAGACGGAGAAGGTGTATATTTAGTGATCTTTGTTGAATTGAAATCAAGAGACTGTTTTGCTAGGGTTCCTAAATGTTACTCCCTATTTGTACATTTCTAGACCTTGTGGTCTAATGTATTTGGCAAAAACCTTCAGGTCAGACACTTGAGGGTTTCAGTTGTTTGGTAGTTTTCACAGTGCGTGGCTTTAATGTTCTTGCCTTCTTTTAATGTTGACAAAAATGTTTAACCATGAAACTCCAATTTGCTATATTATTTAGGTAGAAATGAAAGTTGCTAAAGCCAAAAACTTGCCGTCAGGGGTGTGTTTTAAACCCAAATCTCATTTTGCCAACCAGGACACCCACCTAAGGAGAAAATAAAACAAGAAGCACACTGTCAGAAGTGGGATTTGAACCCACGCCTCCATTCGGAGACCAGAACACCCCATACACGGAAGAGATTAACTCTTGAGTCTGGCGCCTTAGACCGCTCGGCCATCCTGACAAACGCCATGTTGACTTCAAAAGCGTTTAAAATTTTGGGGGAAGCAAATCTACACATTTTCAAAAGTTTTAAATTTCATTTAAGAAACATTGTTCTGTGATTAAACAATGGAGAATGTGTATGTTTGGTAATATTTGATTGATTCATTGAAATTATTTTTCTCTTTGACTTTAGTTCAATGCAAAGATGTTGCTTTTGGGATCTTTTCATTTCAGCCCAGTGCTCTCGGCTTTTGACCGCGTGGCCTAACGGATAAGGCGTCTGACTTGGATCAGAAGATTGAGGTTCGAGTCCCTTCGTGAGTCGCGATGATGCTCAGCTTATAAAGCGGTTGTCCAGTATTACAGAAGTGTGGTCGTCGTTTTTGGTATTCAGAAATATCTGGTATTAAGCTCAACTCCATTGAAGGGGATGAGGTACAATACTACATACAAGCTTTAGACTAGTAGGATGCTGTTTTTGGAAGATACCAGCCCTATTTTTCTGAGCCTGGATAACCCCCTTTAAAAGGCCACTAAAGGGACTAGAAGGACAGTCCTAGTTACTAATGGTACAAATTAGATTTTGTAACAGCACCAGCCATAGTACATAAAGCTGCATAGCTAATCTGCCCAGTTTACGCAGTGATAATTACTCCCTCCCTATTATATTTATGGATATAGTGTATACAGAATGCATGTACCAAGCGTGGCTTCCATTAAATCCCTGCAGGAGCTGTTGACTAGCTTTCCCAGACTGCTGAATTCCAAGTTTGCCTAGTTAGGTTTGATGAGACTCACATTTTTCTCATTACTTTGGTGCAATTGCCGGCTTCTCAGCGCACTGGCTGAAGTGGGATTTGAAACCACGCCTCCATTTGGAGTCCAGAGCACCCCAAACATTTAGGTACAATTGATAGCTTCTACCAGAGAAAGCACTCTGTCAGAAAGGGGATTTGAATCCAACACCTTCATTTGGAGACCAGAATGCCACAGATCCTGGATCAATTTAAATTTTTGAGCCTGGGACCTCAGAGTTCTTGGCCACCCTGACAAAGCGTTAATATGTTGCCTAAGGGTTTTACATTTTTGGGAAAGCACATCTACAAAATCCCTATTCGAAATGTTTAGATTTTACTTAAAAACATTGTCAGTGCAAGGGAGGCAGGAGAAGGTGTATGTTTAGTGATCTTTGTTGAATTGAAATCAAGAGACTGTTTTGCTAGGGTTCCTAAATGTTACTCCTATTTGTACATTTAAATTTTTGAGCCTGGGACCTCAGAGTTCTTGGCCACCCTGACAAAGCGTTAAGATGTTGCCTAAGGGTTTTACATTTTTTGGGAAAGCAAATCCTGCAAAATCCCTTTTTCGAAATGTTTGGAATTTTACTTAAGAAACATTGTCGGTGCAAGGAGACGGGGAGAAGGTGTATGTTTAGTGATCTTTGTTTGGATTGTGATTAAACATTCGGAGAATGTGTATGTTTGGTAATATTTGATTGATTCATTGAAATTATTTTTTTCTCTTTGACTTTAGTTCAATGCAAAGATGTTGCTTTTGGGATCTTTTCATTTTTCAGCCAGTGCTCTCGGCTTTTGACCGCGTGGCCTAATGGATAAGGTGTCTGACTTCGGATCAGAAAGATTGAGGGTTCGAGTCCCTTCGTGGTCGCGATGATGCTCGCTTATAAGCGGTTGTCAGTATTACAGAAGTGTGGTCGTCGTTTTTGGTATTCCAGAAATATCTGGTATTAAGCTCAACTCCATTAGAAGGGAATGAGGTACAATACTACATACAAGCTTTAGACTAGTAGGATGCTGTTTTGGAAGATACAGCCCTATTTTCT
>JAKVIS010001811.1:0-28849 GCA_033119425.1 Bufotes viridis
GCTGTGAAGGCTGTGGCTCTGCTAGTAAAACTTTTACTCTGATACAGAAGGTCCCAGGTTCTAGAGCCACCAGTTACAATTTGTATAAAAAGGGAAATAAAATCTTTTAAATACACAGGGGCGTTCTCAATCAATATTCAAGGCCCTATTTATATGGGGGAATTCATTATTTTAACCTCTTCCTGACCTCCGTTATACATGTACAGTCTATCGGAGCAGTGATCAAACAATCGCATGTTCAAGTCCCCTAGGGTAAAAAAAAAATGAAAAAAATTTTTTAAGCTTAGCAAAAAAATAAAAATGTATAAATATTCAAATCAGTCCATTTCACTATATTAATAAAAAAAATTATAATAAAAAATAAAGATCATTGTTGCGCATGTTAGAGATGTGTGAATTTTATTCTATGTTTGTATCTTTTGGACTCTAAAGGGTTACACTTTTCTTTGAAGCTGTAACAAACTTCTTCTTAGTCTTCTCTTATCTCAGGGGGCCTCCCCTCTCTCTTTTCTGCTGTTTCAACTTTCTGTCTATGCAAGGCCATGAGGAGAAGGGGGGGGGGGCAGTGTTTGTCTTCTATCTCCCCACAGTTGCTTTGAGGGATGCCTAAGCCAATCACGTAGCTTGATGATATATATATGCATATTATTCACTGCCTATAGAGAAGCACCTCCTTGAAGTGTCACATATGATGTATGCAGTATTGTTGTTAGGATAGCCGCCATTATAAGATGGCGGACACTTAGATGTTTACATTAAGTTCACATTCCAAAGTAGTGCATACTGCGCAGATGCTAGTGTGTTATCTCTTCTTCTCTTATCTTTTCTTTCCTTTTGACCAATGAAATAATGCTTGAGCCTCAGGAAAGGACCGCCCTCTTCTGAAGATGTATAATTGCTTTTACTTTTTGTAATAAAGGTAGAGATTACATTGACCAGCTATCTGTCAGAGTCTAGTCTCTCATCCACGCGTGGATATTAACCCCTTGGGGGTACCTTGATTTGGAGCACCAGAGTGCATCTCAAATGCTCTGATTAGAGTGTCTGTAACAGTTGGCGCCCGTAACGTGGGGCCCCAAGGTGAAGGGAGCATGAAACAGCCGACACACAAGAGGCCCCAGGACTTGATGTACGGCAGAGAGGAGATGGAAGGTAAGAAAACTATCTTACCCGCCTTTCTGCCATTTAGTTCGTCACTTCATGGTGCCTTAGTCTGCTGTGAAGTCATACTCAAGTATAGTAGTTGGCTAATATGCTGAAAGCCTGGGGTCCATAGAACCATAGTCTGAATTAATAGATCACTCTGGTGTGTATATGTTTTATGTGTGTCTGTGATTATCCGAGGAGTCAATTGAGCACGGACGGCAAGACCACAGACAAATGGAGGGGACAGTAACCTCCTGGTTTGGACTAGAGGGCATTGTAGTGCCAAGGTGTGGGACAAAGTAAATTCCGGCCGGCCTGATCAGGGGTGGATGATTGGTCTGCCTGACCTGAGGTGCGGAGGAAGTCCCTGGCTGACTAGTCGTAGACGCGATTGATAGTCAGATTTGAGCCAACCAGAGGGGAAGGTGAATCCTTTGTCTGTGGAGGAAAAGGTTAAAGGTGCCTCTTTACTCCTCTGTTTTCTGTGTGTCAGTCTGAAATACTGCTGTTGAAATGGGCCAGTCCCAGTATTATAAAGAAGGAGAATATACAGCCCACTAGCTAGTAGCGAGGGAAGAGGGAGATTATAGGATGTGATATTAATGGAGAACTGAAAGTTGAGTGAGGAAAGTTAACTTTGCTAGGTTAAGAGAAAGTGTGGCCCCGGACAGCAGGAAGCCTGGCTGATAACAGGGATGAAAGTCTGTAAGACTCTGTGAAGTTAGAGCTCGCAGACTTGAGGGGGGGCTCTAATGAGTGAGGAAACAGAGCAGTGTCAGGATGTTCATTGATGGCACTAGCAAGAAAGAAAGCGGCCGAGTGTCTACAATCAGAAAGGTGTTAAATGTTCAGAAATGAACTGGTTAAGTTTTGTTTTGTTACCATAATAATATGTGTGTCCAGATAGGAAAGATCCGTAGCTCTAGCATTAGAGATCACAGCAGTAAAGGATGGTCAGTTAATGGATAGGTATTGTACCTAGTGTGTGCCAATAGATGTGTGGTTAGCACTAAGAAGATGAAGGCGTTAGAAGGATATCTCTGTTGAAGTAGTTCTGCTTTCCAGAGTGTGAGAATCTGTAGAAAGCTTAAAGAAAGTCTCGTATAGTCCCGTCCCCCTGTGTTTATCTCGAAGTCTCAGGAAAGCTGAGTGAATCCTTGGGGCTGTGGTGGGATTCACTTTCCCCGCCTTACCAGAGAAACATTCCTAAGATAAGAGAAGCAGGCAAAGAGAAGGGGGAGGGAATCCTGCAGAATAAGTGATGTTATATGTGTAATAACATTATACAAGACGAAGAATTGTTTAATCATTTTCTTTCTTCTTTCCCAAGCAGCGTAATGTGGGAATCCAGCTTTTAATAAAAATTATTATATATGTGCAACACTAAGACCACGTGGCATATAGGAAGATTTGGGTTTAACAAAATTACTGTATGATTATAACTTTATGCTATCTTTTTATAAGATTTGATTAATAACAGAGTGAAGACCAGAAGACATTGGAAAACACCGCAGCGACATAGACCATGAGCAGTTCTGGGTGTGGTGTGTCTATCTGATTCCAGGAAAGCTGTGTTTGTTTGTGCTGCAAGTTTGTGGCTGGGTTGGAAGACATAAATGATTCAGTGGAATGTGAATGGGTATGGCTCTGAGTTGTAGTTAAGTCGAATATGTGTGAAAACTGATGGATAATTTAGCAGAGCTGTGTATGCAATTCATATTTTATTTTATGTAAGGCGTGGTTATGAGCTGATTGTGAAAATGTGAATACGTATGGAGCACGATATTTGTTTTCATATAATATGCGCATTGACAATTTTATTTTATTTTTCTTGGAAGATTTTTGATTTTTATTGGTACCAAAAGTGTTGATTGAGCTCTACATTTTTTTAAATTGAAGTCAATGAAACGTTTCTTATGGGCCCTTCATGTGTCTATGCCTGTATTGTCAGATCTGTTCGTTTAATGTTTGTAGTTACGTGTTATATGTTAAATGTTTGTGCTAACATCAGAGATCTGTCCACACAGACGGTTCAGACAAAATTGACCAAGCAAGAGAAGATCAGAGAGTCCGACTGGAAGGGGTGGACAGATGACTCAGAGGGGAGGGAGGAGGATAGGGGTGGATGGAGGCGACAGCCCTTATGCCCATCCCCTGGTTATGACACTCCCATGAAAGATGAGAAGTCACGGGTTCCAGTCTATTCGTTTCTGTATTAAGGAAAGCTGGGTACTTCTGTAAACTAAAATGCAGAATAATATCAAACAGCATTGGTGATTCATTGATGACAACCACACGTAGTGTTCCTCGGGCATTGCTTCAGCCCTGATGCCACATGCCTCACTGAAGTGGGGAAAAGTAAGTTTGCCACTTTATAATGGTTCTGGGAGATGGAGCGGCAGAGTCTGTGGGAACCAGAACTCAGGAGAGAGAGAATTGTGCTCTGTGTGTGGTACTCCTCGTCCACACCACACGGAGGATTGTATTCTGTGCTGACCATGCCCGGATCACTGTCCGTCCCTACAGACACCCATAAGGACAACACAAAGACAGGTGAGGGGGAAAAGTTAGATCAAGATTAGAAAACAGGAAATCCAGTATTGGCTGTGCCTTTAAACATTTTTAGCAGATTCAGTCTGGCCCCGAGGATATCCCTAACTCTGGGTGATAAAGAAGTAATCCCGTTATTGATTGATACTGGAGTAGCCCAGACTGTTGTGCACAGCAAAGATGGCCTCCCCTGATTTAATCTCCAAGGACACAAGTCTTTGGGTAGAAGTGGATGGGAAAGTAGCAGAACCCATCCATATTAGATTTGCCCCTAACCAAGAAGTGCTTGCCCGGTTGCTGGTCAGTGGTAACGCCCCTGTTGCCTCCTGGGTGCAGACTTGCTTGCAAAAGTACATGTGAACTGTGAAGCTTATAGGTGCCCTCTGTTTCCAGGAACCTTGTTTGTTGGTCGTTAGTGATAATATTCCCTGGTCCATGTTTGTGTAAGGACTCCCAGAAGATGAGAAAAGAACGCACCCAGCATCGGATGGTACATGACCTACGTGCCATTACTGAAGCCATAGTTTTTAACACCCACATGGTGCCCAATCCACACACTTTGTTGGCTCAGGTTCCCGTTACCTCTACTCACTCCACTGTGATTGATTTCACCAAAAGTTTTCTTTTCAGCACCGCTACATCCAGATAGTTAGTACTTGTTCTCCTCCACACATGAGGGTAAACAGGATACCTGGGTGGTGGTGCTGCTGCAGGGGGCCCAGAACTCGCCCAATATGTATACCGCAGCCATGACACTCCTGTCCTTTTAACCACTTCAGCCCCCCTAGCTTAAACACCCTTAATGACCAGGCCCTTTTTTACAATTCCGCACTACACTACTTTCACCGTTTATTGCTCCGTCATGCAACTTACCACCCAAATGAATTTTACCTCCTTTTCTTCTCACTAATAGAGCTTTCATTTGGTGGTATTTCATTGTTGCTGACATTTTTACTTTTTTTGCTATTAATAAAAATTTAACGACATTTTGCAAAAAAATGACATTTTCACTTTCTGTTGTAAAATTTTTCAAAAAAACTACATTTCTATATACATTTTCTCTAAATTTATTGTTCTACATGTCTTTGATAAAAAAAGTCAATAAGTGTATATTTATTGGTTTGGGTAAAAGTTATAGCGTTTACAAACTATGGTGCAAAAAGTGAATTTCGGCATTTTGAAGCAGCTCTGACTTTCTGAGCACCTGTCATGTTTCTTCAGGTGCTAGAATGCCAGGATAGTATAAATAACCCCCAAATCACACCATTTTAGAAAGAAGACACCCCAAAGTATTCGCGGAGGGGCATGGTGAGTTCATGTATCATTTCATTTTTTTCACAAGTTAGCGGAAAATGACACTTTCTGAGGAAAAAAATAAAAATAATAAAGTTTCCATTTCTGCTAACTTCTGGCAAAAAAAAAAAATCTCAGACGGACTCACTATGCCCCTCAGTGAATACCTTGGGGTGTCTACTATTCGAAATGGGGTCATTTGTGGGCGTGTTTACTGTTCTGGCATTTTGGGCGGGGCTAAATTGTGAGCAGCCCTGTAAAACCTAAAGGTACTCGTTGGAATTTGGGCCCCTTTGCACCCAGGCTGCAAAAAGTGTCACTCATGTGGTATCGCCGTACTCAGAAGAAGTAGGGCAATGTGTTTTGGGGTGTATTTTTACATATACCCATGTTGGAGTGAGAGAAATATCTCTGTAAACTGACAACTTTGTATAAATTTTTTTAAAAGTTGTCGTTTACAGCGATATTTCTCACACAAAGTATGGTATATATAAAAATACACTCCAAACTGCATCCTACTTCTCCTAGTGCGGCGATACCACATGTGTGACACTTTGCAGCCAAGATCGCAAAGGGGCCTAAAACCAATGAGTACCTTTAAGATTTCACAGGGCATTTTACGCATTTGGATTCCAGACCTCTTCTCACGCTTTAGGGGCCCCTAAAATGCCAGGACAGTATAAATACCCCACATGTGACCCCATTTTAGAAAGAAGACACCCCAAGGTATTCTGTGAGGGTATGGTGAGTTCATGTAAAATTTTATTTTTGTCACAAGTTAGTGAAATAAGAGACTTTGTAAAAAAACAAAAAAAAAAATATATAAATTTCCGCTAACTTGTGCCCAAAAAATAAAAATTCTGTAAACTCGCCATGCCCCTCACGGAATACCTTGGGGTGTCTTATTTCCAAAATGGGGTCACTTGTGGGGTATTTATACTGACCTGGCATTTTAGGGGCCCTAAGCGTGAGAATCAAATGCGTAAAAATGCCCTGTGAAATCCTAAAGGTACTCATTGGTTTAGGGCCCCTTTGCGCACCCAGGCTGCAAAAAAGTTGCACACATGTGGTATCGCCGTACTCAGGAGAAGTAGGGCAATGTGTTTTGGGGTGTATTTTTACATATACCCATGCTGGGTGTGAGAAATATCGCTGTAAGCGACAACTTTTTACATTTTTATTCAAAGTTGTCAATTTACAGAGATATTTCTCTCACCCAGCATGGGTATATGTAAAAATACACCCCAAACACATTGCCCTACTTCTCCTGATCTGCGATCCACATGTGTGCCACTTTTGCAGCCAAGATGGCAAAGGGCCCTAAAACCAATGAGTACCTTTTAGGATGGCATTTTTGCGCATTTTTCTTCTCACGCTTTAGGGCCCCTAAAATGCCAGGGCAGTATAAATACCCCACATGTGACCCCATTTTGGAAGAAGACACCCCAAGGTATTCCATGAGGGCATGGCGAGTTCATAGAAGATTTTTTTGGCACGAGTTAGCGGAAATTGATTTTTATAGTTTTTCTCATAAAGTCTCCCTTTCTGCTAACTTTTGACAAAAAGTTAAATTTTCACGGACTCACTATGCCCCTCAGTGAATACCTGTAGGGTGTCTTCTTTCCAAAATGAGGTCACTTGTGAGGTGTTTGTACTGTTCTGGCATTTGGGCGAGGCTAAACTGTGAGCAGTCATGTAAAAGCTAAAGGTACTCGTTGGAATTTGGGCCTCTTTGCGCTCAGGCTGCAAAAAAGTGTCATACATGTGGTATCGCCGTATTTAGAAGAAGTAGGGCAATGTGTTTTGGGGTGTATTTTTACATATACCCATACTTTGTGTGAAAAATATCGCTGTAAATTGACAACCTTGTATAAAAAAATTAAAAAGTTGTCATTTACAGAGATATTTCTCTCACCCAGTATGGTATATGTAAAATACACCCCAAACACATTGCCTACTTCTCCTGATGCGGCGATACCACATGAGTGACACTTTTTTCAGGCAAGATCGCATAAGGGGCCCAAATTACATGTGTACCTTTAGGATTTCACAGGACATTTTACGCATTTGGATTCTCCACGCTTTAGGGGCCCCTAAAATGCCAGGGCAGTATAAATACCCCACATGTGACCCCATTGTGGAAGAAGACACCCCAAGGTATTCTGTGAGGGGCATGGCGAGTTCACAGAAAAAATAAAAAATTTGGCACAAGTTAGCGGAAATTGATTTTTTTTTTTTTTTTTTTACAAAGTCTCATATTCCACTAACTTGTGACAAAAAAATAAAATTTTGCATGAACTCACTATACCCCTCACAGAATACCTTGGGAGTGTCTTCTTTCTAAAATGGGGTCACATGTGAGGTTTTGTACTGCTCTGGCATTTGAGGGTCTCATAATCATTACACTGTATGGCCAGCATTAGGGTTTCTGCGATTCTCCGTATATTGAGCATACGGGTAATGAGATTTTCCGTTCAGCCTCTGCGCTGAAAAAAAAAAAAATGAACTGCACAGATTTTTCATTCGCATCAATCAATGTGGATGAAAAATCTCGACCAAATCAGTGACTGCGGTGGGCTGGGCGCTAGCTACCTAACAAGTAGCTAGCTAACTGGTGAGTGATAAGGGACCCTTATGCTCCATTCCACGCGTCCGAGAAATTCTGTTTGCGGAGCGAGTGCGGACCCATTCATTCTATGGGGACAGACTTTGTCCCGCTCGGATCGAGTTGCGAATCCGCGCTACGGGTCTGCACTTCCGTTCGCAAAAATATAGAACATGTCCTTTTCTTGTCCGCAATTGCGTACAAGAAAAAGCATTTTCTATATAGTTCTGGCAATGTGCGGATCTGCAAAATGCGTAAAGCACATTGCCGGTGTCCTTGTTTTGCGGATCCGCGTCGCGGATCCGTGGATCCATAAAACACATATGGACATGTGAATAGAGGCCTTACAGGGGGTGATCAGTGACAGGGGGTGATCAGGAAGTCTATATGGGGTGATCAGGGGTTAACAAAGGGTTAATAGTAGTTATAAAGTGAGGGGTGGGGGGGTTAGTGTAGTGTTTGGTGCAACTTTACATTGTTACCTGGTCCTCTGGTGGTCGATCCCAGTAAATGGGACCACCAGAGGACCAGGTATCAAGTATATCAGACGCTGTTAGCAACACAGCGTCTGATATACCACTTTGATCTCATTTATTTTACATTTACAGCCTGCCAGCGATTGATCATCGCTGGCAGGCTGTAGCCTAACTGCAGAGCGCGCTCTGCTGTGAGCGCTTGCAGCGTGCGCGCGTTCACAGCAGATCTCGGCTCTCGTGCAGATGAGCACGGATGCGTCCAGGAGGAATAAACCTGCCGCCGCCTGGACGCATCCGTGCGTTCGGCGGTCGGGAAGAAGTTAAGCTAATCAAGGCTGCAAGGTGAAGAGAAAAGAACCATCTGACCCCTGAATGTTAGAAGGCTGTGGAGGACATCCCTTTGCCCAAAAACATAAATGCACTGCGGATATTTTGGGCCTGTTTCTCATTACAGACCTTGGATATGCAAGTTTGATGCAGCCTTCTTATGATTGTTTGTCCTTTAGTCTCTACCACCGTATAGGTGGTAGAGGCCTTTGATGCCAAAACCTGGCAATTTTGTGTTCCCCCACACCGGGTCTATCAGATTATTACATTTAGATTGTGTTGTACAGAAGTGTATGGCCATACCCCAGCTGCCGACAACAACACCCCGTGGCCAGAGGTGCCCATTTCTGCATCAGAGTTGTAGTAGTCGTGCAAGCTATGCTTGATAAAAGCTCTGAGATAGTTCTGAACCACAAAGTGACGGTGATATTACTTCTATCCTCGTGAAAGTGCAACCCAAAGATTGTTTTGTTGCCCGTTATTTGAGAATGCAGTGTTCCATTTTGTTGCCTGACAATGTTGCTGTCAGAGGTGTAATACTTTGCCTCCAGCCGTCCTGTTGCCTCTGGAACAAGGGGAGGGAAGAGTTAGGAGCACCTAAACTTTTCTTCAGATCCAAAGGAAGAGGCTCATGACTGTTGCAGATGATGTCACAAGAAACAGTGGGTTATGGTAAATCAGCCATTAGGTAATCCAGATAATGTGCTCTTTGTGGATGGATCGAGGTATGGCCAGGATGGCAGGTACTACACAGGTTGAGCAGTGGTGGTTAATTGGGACACTCAAAACACAGCATAGTTCTTACCACCACTACCACACATGTCTGTTCAAGTGGAGCTAAAAGACTCTGAAGATGGCTTGCAGATATAAGGAGGAAAAAAAAAAAAAAAAGCCAACATTTACACTGATTCGAGGTATGATTTTGGGATGGCCCATGACTATGGGCCCATTTGGAAACACAGAGACTTCCTGACCGCTTTAGGTAAACCCATCGAAAATGGGAAAGCAGGGAGGTCTCTTATAGAAGCTCCCTCATGTCGCTAACTTGAGTGGCGGTGATAACAACGAAAGGCCACTGTAAAACAGATTCAGCGGAGGCAAGGGAAAAAGCCACGGCAGATCAGGCGGCCAAAATGGCTGCCAAATTGCCTAGGACAACCCCTGCCTTAAGTGGCCAAAGGTCAGGTCCCTGAAATAACTCCTCCTGTCTCACTGGAAGTTCTTAAGATCTTACAGAGCCAGGTGGGGAAGGAGGAAAGGGACTGGTGGATGGAAAAGGGGGCGACAAAGGGGAAAGCCTAAAACAGTTCCAAGGGAAACTCTGCCTTCCCAGTTCCCTCTACACCACGATGGCACAGGCAACCCGTGGAGTGATGCACCAGTCAGAAACTGCTGTGTGTGATTTAGTACATAGCGCATGGTTCGCCCCAGGGTTCAGCACTGTAGCAGTCAGATATGCTCAAGGATGTATGATTTGTGCCCAGAACAGCGTGGGCGAGGTGGTTAAGGTACCCCAGAAACACACGTCTTGTCTTCTGTATCTGTTTCAACGTTTGCAAACTACCTTCAACTACTCAAGGTGGGCCTTTATGAGTATGTATTGATATGTGATGACTTGTTTTCAGGATGGCCAAAACAGTACCCAAAGAAGTAAAGAAGATTGTGGCCGAGGCTGTATATAGACATAGGGTACCTGAGTCCATTGAAAGTAACAGAGGTGTCCACTTCAAAGGTGAAGTGATGCAGGAGATGATTAAGTTTTGAATGTAGGACAGGCCTTACATGCTTCGTACCATCCACAAAGCAGCGGTAGGGTAGGAGACCAGGAACTGAACGGGACACTAAAGTTAAAGATTGAAAAAAAAAGCTATGAACAAAGTGCCTGCTGGTAGCCCTCTTTTCAGTAAGGTATACACCTAACCATAAGACAGGCCTTAGTCCCTATGAGGTCCATTTTGGGTCAGGCCCTAGTATAGGATTGTATTTCCCACAGTAGTTCCAGATGCAACACGGTTGTCTGACAGATTATGTGATCAGTTTTGTACGAGCATTTGACTAAAGTACGTGCTCGAGTTTTTTTCTTCACTTTCAGATTTTGATAAAGTACCAGGAACCAACCCACTTGTGTCTGGAGATTGGGTGGTAGTAAAAAGACACGTTAGAAAAGTCCTAAAACCCTGGTTTGATGGTCCATTCCGAGTGTTGTTGACCACAAGCACATCAGTGAAGCTCAAAGGAAAGCCTAATTGGAGTCATTTCAAGAAAGTGTTGACTCTAAAGTGAGACTTGAAAGGATGATGCTTTTTGGTTCCCCTTGTGTGACTGTTGATCTTGACCCAAAAGAATGTGGAAGAATTGTATGAAGACTTCGATCCCGAAAATCAGAGGCACTGATGATCTCCAGTCTCCCCTCCATATGAGGTCAACGCCAGTTAGGGAAAGAACATCTGACCTTCCAATGCTTAGTCCGGTGTTATGGGAGGCTATTCATTAGGGATAGCTTGTCAAGTAGCCGGTGAAGAAACATGTGAAGCATTGGGACAGATGTTTAGGTTTAGGGAGAGAATTAAAATTCAAGGGGGGACTGTTAGAGATGTGTGAATTTTATTCTATGTTTGTATCTTTTGGACTCTAAAGGGTTACACTTTTCTTTGAAGCTGTAACAAACTTCTTCTTAGTCTTCTCTTATCTCAGGGGCCTCCCTCTCTCTTCTCTGCTGTTTCAACTTTCTGTCTATGCAAGGCCATGAGGAGAAGGGGGGCAGTGTTTGTCTTCTATCTCCCCACAGTTGCTTTGAGGGATGCCTAAGCCAATCACGTAGCTTGATGATATATATATGCATATTATTCACTGCCTATAGAGAAGCACCTCCTTGAAGTGTCACATATGATGTATGCAGTATTGTTGTTAGGATAGCCGCCATTATAAGATGGCGGACACTTAGATGTTTACATTAAGTTCACATTCCAAAGTAGTGCATACTGCGCAGATGCTAGTGTGTTATCTCTTCTTCTCTTATCTTTTCTTTCCTTTTGACCAATGAAATAATGCTTGAGCCTCAGGAAAGGACCGCCCTCTTCTGAAGATGTATCATTGCTTTTACTTTTTGTAATAAAGGTAGAGATTACATTGACCAGCTATGTGTCAGAGTCTAGTCTCTCATCCACGCGTGGATATTAACCCCTTGGGGGTACCTTGATTTGGAGCACCAGAGTGCATCTCAAATGCTCTGATTAGAGTGTCTTTAACACGCACAAAAATGCCTCTATTATTTAAATAGAAACATGAACTCCATAATGGAGAAGAAATTGAATCAATATATCAATTAAAACTACATATTGCCCCGCAAGAAAAAAAACAGCCTACTTGGCTTGGCTACACCTACTGGCACTTTAGCTCCGCCTACAACATGGGGCCACTTCAAAAAAAAAAAATTTTTTCCCAGGGCAACTTTGAGTTCCCAATCTGCCCCTGGCTTATACCAAGGGCAGAAACTAAGTATAAGTATATATAGCTTGGATCTAGTGTCTTTTTAGAGCAGTTTTCTACTTCTGGAGCTTTTCTATATAAACTCCTCTCATTTCAATAAATACTGGGGCAGATTTATCAATCCTGTCTAAAATTTAGACAGCATAAATTCAGATAAGACTTCTATAAAATGTGCCAAAATGGTCACAGTGACTCACACTGTGTGACAGATTAAAAAGGTTTTTTTCACCGTTATTTTTTCTTCCCCTCTTCCCCAGCCAAAAGTACCTGTGAGGAAATCTATATTTACTTGTTCCCTGCCATTCCATTCCGGCTCTGTGGCCGTCTTCACTGGACTTCTCATCCCCATCTACACAGATGGGGTTACATGCGCAACTGCAGCCAATAACTGGCTTCAGTGGTTAACTGTACCCAAACTGCACACCACTGTGTGGAGTGTGGAGAAATGTCACAGCTGAGGCCAGTCATTGACTGCACCAGTGCACGTGACTCCTTCCATGTGGAAGTTTACAGATGGGGACCAGAAACGTAGCGAAGACAGCCGAGGAGCCACAGAGTTTGAATGGATCGGTGGACAGCCCCCTTAATGCTGGTTTACTTTGGACCATTATTTTCCCCAAAACAACTGTGCATGCCATGAATTTGGCACATTTTACAAATCCATTTAGCCACACTTCCTTTTCGAGACAGGTTACCAAATAAATAAGAAAAAACTAAATAAATATGTGCACCAGAATTCTGACTTAGTTTGATTAGGATATTTCTCCAGTGTTTCTGGTAAAAGGGCTGATGGAGCTAGAGGCACTTTTTTATATTTTGCAGTATGAATGACCCAATTGAAATGCACTTCAGTTGTATTCCAGATCTTTGTGACAGTGATCCCGCATAAGCATTGTTGCTAACAGTCCCAAATTTAGTGGGATTGTCCTGAATTTTCAGAGACTATCCTGCCCAAAAAGGAGTGGGCTAATGTAAACTCTGCCCAGAAGTAGGTGTTCCAGGAAGGGGATGTTGGGGCGTGCACAGGGCTCAGCTTAAATGCCCCAAATTTACAAACACAAATGGTGGCAAGTATGAGACACGCATATACATGAGCCCTATGATAGCTAAAAAATAGGAAGCCTTGATACTGCACATTTTGGCTTGAAGCAAAACCACTATGCTCTGAACGCACCTCTACTTCGGAACAATTTTCAGGGGTAGTGCTGGCACCAGCGGACCCCCACCAATCTGATATTGATGAACTATATTGAGGACTGATAATCAATAAATCAATAATGATCCTTTAAAAATCAGGACTAGTCACATTTCTTTATCACTCCATAATAAAGAGTACCTAAACCTTGAAATATACTTTATTAAAAACTAATCTAACTGCCCTAAAATAAATTTTTGTAATATACTTTAATGATTTTTTACTTTTTCCTTGCAAAATGGGGTTGACAGAAACAGCCAAGATCTATACTGTGTACTCATGCAGTGAGGAAGAAAGGAGGCCCTGGGGCCCCTGTTCTACTGCTCAGAGGGGGTTCCAGCAGTAGATGATGATAAAGGTCCATTATGGGAAAACCCGTTTAATATATCAAGGCAGGAATTATCTGACATATTTTGGTCCTCCCAGGGTACTTACTAATAGCAAAACAACAGCAAAATCATCTGTCCTTTTCACCTCCACCTACAAAATCTCAGCAAATCATTAAACTGTACAAAAAGGAAGAAAACATAAGGTGGTAGAGATGTAACACATAGTAAAATGTAACAGCTGGATAAGTTATTTGGAACTGAGCTGTGTCTAGAAATAC
The DNA here is from genome assembly GCA_033119425.1 of Bufotes viridis. Taxonomy (NCBI): domain Eukaryota; kingdom Metazoa; phylum Chordata; class Amphibia; order Anura; family Bufonidae; genus Bufotes; species Bufotes viridis. The sequence goes on from JAKVIS010001811.1 coordinate 13,689, forward strand.
ATATTGTAAAACTGACACTCCCTAGCATTACAATTACAGGTTTTAACCCTGCACGTATCAGGTCATTAGACAGTGTCCTGCTAATCTGTCATGGAGATTGTTTTCCCTTAGTAGGAGATTACCATGTATTATGTACTTAACACATTTCTGTATTATCTGGGTGAATCTAGATTTATACCTAATTATATATGTATTTGTTCTTGTTGACTTTTACATTTTTTGCCACTTTTTGTGCATTTTCTTTTAAACCCACCTCCAGATGTTAGCCATAAATATATGGGAAATATGAAAAAATACGTGTTGTTTTTTAATTTTTCACATTACATTTCTCCTAATGGATTTTATTTTTATAGATACTGATAGAGGAAGTGACATAGTATAACATTTAATTAATAAAATTTTTACCACATGACAAAAACAAAAAGCATGCCACATGGAATGTGCATGTGCTTTTTCTGGCAGTTTTTGGATAAACCCCCCCAAAAAAAAAAACAAATTTATGTGTGAAGAAGGCCTAAGGACTCTTTCACACGAGCGTGACGGATTAGGTCCGGATGCGTTCAGTGATAATCGCGTGATTTTGCTAGCGTGTGCTGTACATTTTGTATGCGATTGGGTTATTGCGTTTTTTCCGTGCGGCTGACATGCGGATTGCATGTGTTTTTAATGTGCGTGAAAAAAAACCTGAACCATCCTCTAGAGTCACCTGTGTGAAGGATGCCCTTCTATGTTTGTTCGCATGTTTTCCTCTCCCTGGTTAAGAGACTATATAGTTTTATGTATTTTGCTGTCTTTTGCTACCATGTCGCTAATGGAGTCTTGCCTCTGTCCTTGGGAGATAAGTGGATCACCTCTCAATTGTCTCCAGGACAAAAGACTGTGTAGAACCGGATCTGGGCAGAAAAGCCATGAGTACAGCCAGGCCAAAGGGACTTTTACAAACTTTTGAACCCCTGGTCTGATTCGTGCCATTTTTTTAAATGTTGTTCCCCTGAATGGACTGATTGTGAATCTGTATTTGTATAAAGATTGGATGTATATTTTTAAAGTTACAGCACATGGGTAAAAACTGTATTTTTCCTGCCTGTGATAATTAGGTCAACCATTGTGTACCATAATTATATCACAGGCAGAGGGGAGGATTTTATGGGGGTTGTAACCTTTGTGTTATTCGTTAATGTATATTTGTTGTGGGTGTCTCCCTTACATGGGAGCAGGGCATAAAAGAAATTGCATTTGATAATTTTGGGGGTTGCTTCCAGTAAAGTCTTGTTCCAGCATTCAGCTTTGGCTCATGTGTGGGATTATTCAGCGATACCAGCGATTTCATATTTGGCGAATTGGGGATTCTTCAACTATTTGGAATTACGAAATTACAAGGCGGTGAGATACAGTGATACCGTCACAACTGGTTGGCAGCAGCGGGAGTTTCCTTTTTTTCCTAAACCGAAGAATCCAAAGGAAGCGGGTGTACAGCGAATGGAAAGCTGGCACACACATCTCAAGCGCAGCACACTAAAGGAACTATTGGAAGTTCGTGGGAAAAGTGCAGGCTGCAAGGCTAAGCGGGTCATTATAGCCAAATTGATGGAGCTAGACCGAGGCATCTTGGGTGAGGCAGTAACGATCGGTCAGGAAACCGAAATACCAGCCGTTCGGGAGATGGATATACCGACGGTTGGGGAAACTGAATCTCCCACGAACCGGGAGATGCGAGAGAGACTGGCATGGTTTGGACCGAACCCAACGCCGGAGATTATCATGCAGGTGATGAAGATCGTAGCGGAAGAAAATACGCAAAAAGCACGACTGGAACTACAGTTAAAACTGGCAGAGACGCAGCAAGCACCTGTAAGTTCCCTGAGCGGAACTAGCAGCACTGGGGACTCCAGAAGGGTTCCCTTCAGTGCATTTAAAGCATTTGATGAAAAGGACTGTGAAATTGATGGGTACCTGGCAGACTTTGAGCGCCAGTGTATTCTACATCGCGTACCAGCAGAAGACTGGGTTTCCATACTCGCAGGGAAGCTATCTGGCAAAGCAGCAGATGCCTTCCGAGCGGTACGCTTTGAGGACGTTCACAGCTATGCCCGGGTTAAGGAAGCCCTCCTCGCCCGGTATGCAATAACTCCAGAGGCATATCGGCGAAAATTCAGGGATTCACGTAAGCTGGAAAAGGACTCTTATGCAGAATGGGCCTGTTGCCTGCAACAATCAGCTACCCATTGGATTACCAGCTGCCAAGCTACAACCCGGGATGATGTCCTGCAGTTGGTACTACTGGAGCAGTTTTATGACCACATCCAAGCAGAGGTGAAAGAGTGGGTAAGAGACTGCAAGCCCCTTTCCTTACCAGAGGCTGCCAAATTGGCAGACGAGTATGCATATACTCGGAAAACTACAGCACCTACTCCACGAACGCAACCTCCAAGCCCCACAGTACCCACAGCTTCAGCTCCTCCCAGGTACCAACAACCCAGCAGGCCGGTGACAACTACACCTCGCTATTCCCGACCACCCAACAACGACATCATTTGTTATCGGTGTGACCAAGTGGAGCATATTCGGACAACTGTCCATTGGAGCCTCCCAGAACCAGCTGGACCTGACCCGGTTTCCCTCAACCCCGGGCAGCAGTTCACTGTGTGGATTACAAAGTACCCTCTGTGTGGGATGCCAAGGAATTAAGCCGGGACGAACCCCTGGGTAACTTGTATGAAGCCCTTAGAGTTCAATCCACCATCACTGACAACCGCAAACATCATTGTCAGCTGGTGATGATTAATGGGAAAACTGCCCGAGGACTACGAGACAGTGGTGCTACCATAACCTTGGTACAAAGGCACCTCATTGACAACAAGGAGAGACCGGGGAAATCGATTGCTGTGCGAGTGGCAGGGGGGGGCAGTGTACCGGATTCCTACCGCTCAGGTACATCTGGACTGGGGTGCCGGAGTGGGCAATGTACAGGTTGGGGTGATGAAAGAGTTGCCCGCCGAGGTAGTGTTGGGCAATGATATTGGCCCTTTGACGTCCGCTTTTGCAGCCACTTCTCCGCAAGAAGTACAAACCGTGACCACCCGAGCCCAAAGTCGTGCTGCAGAGAGCCACCCACAAACAACCGAGACCCGGGTAAGCCAACTGACTATACCCTTTACTGTAGCCCCTCTTCCCTGGGATACCCCGGAGGATTTTGGGAAGGAAGTGGGGGGATCCCTCAGCCATTACAGGGAAAAAGCTAAGGGAGGGCACGGGGGGGTTAGACAAAGAGCAGCTAGTATGGGAGGATGGTCGCTTGTATCGTTTTACTGAGACTCGGGTCAATGCAGCGGGCCCCAGCAAAAGCGCCAACTGGTAATACCGAGAAAATACCGGCAAGAGCTATTGCGAGTAGCGCATGATGTCCTGTTAGCTGGACATTTAGGAAGACGCAAGACGTTACACCGGATAACCCAGAACTTCTTTTGGCCTGGGGTATCCGACGACGTCCGGGCGTACTGTCAAACTTGTGAGGTATGCCAACGGGTAGGTAAGAGAGGGGATCACCCGAAGGCTAAACTGATTCCCCTTCCTATAATAGAGGAGCCCTTTGCGAGGGTTGCAGCGGACATTGTAGGACCCCTAGCGAAGCCTAGTCACTCTAGTAAGCGCTATATACTTACCGTAGTAGACTATGCCACCCGTTATCCAGAGGCCGTAGCCCTTCCAAATATTCAGGCCGAGACAGTGGCGGATGCTCTGGTCAAGATATTCTCTCGAGTGGGATTTCCCAAAGAGATTCTATCAGACCAGGGCACGCAGTTCACTGCCGAGGTCACCCAACAACTATGAAAGTTGTGTGGGGTTAACTCAATAACCAGCTCCCCGTACCACCCCCAGACTAATGGGCTCTGTGAGCGTTTCAACGAAACGTTGAAACAGATGTTGAAAACGTTCATAGGAGCCTATAGGGACTAGGAGCGGTTCCTGCCGCACCTACTGTTCGCCTACCGGGAAGTGCCGCAGGAATCCACCAGGTTTTCACCCTTTGAACTATTATATGGGAGGCGGGTGAGGGGGCCACTAGATCTAATTAAGGATCACTGGGAAGGTCACACAGAAATAGAAGGGACCCCGATTGTACCATATGTGTTGGACCTGCGGGACCGCATGGATGAGTTGACTCAGTTTGTCCGGAACAACCTCCAGGCGGCCCAACAGTGCCAAAAGGTATGGTATGACAGGAAGGCCAGGTACCGAAGCTTTCAAGTGGGACAGAAGGTGATGGTACTGAGACCCGTCCGTACCGACAAGCTTCAGGCTGCCTGCCAGGGACCTTGTAAGGTTATAGGACAGGTATGTGATAAAACCTATACTGTAGCTAGCTCTGAGAATGAGGATGTGAAACGGACGTTTCACATCAACATGCTCAAAGCATATCATGAAAGAACGGAAGAGGTAACTGCCATCTGCGCCCCTGCCGGCGAGGACACAGAGGTACCACCATTACCCGACATGTTAGGGGGTACCCGAGAAACAAGAACGATAGAGTTAGTCCAGTTAGGGGAACAACTATCACCCCAGAAGAAAGCTCAGGCAGTCTGCTTACTCGAGTCCAAAAGGGCTAGACAGCTGTTTCGGGGTGTTGCCCCTCATCAGTGCGGAATAGGATTCTGGCTAACTGGGAGCAATGCCTCGGAGACCACCCAAACACAACAATAGCTGATCTCAGGGAGACCAGCTACAAAAAACACTGTGGAGCCTCACTTAAGAGTCTCAACACAGCAATCCGAAGTGCAAAGTTCCCTGGGAAAAGGGAATATGCAAAATAAATGTGGAGCCCCAGTTATGGGTCTACAACTCAATGAAAGCCAGATATCCCTCAAAGGAAGGAAAACCAAGCAAAGGGGTGTCTCCATTACAGAGATCACCAAATCCACCATATTAAGTGGCCCCTATGTCAAGATCCCGCTTTTTTTACAAGCTTTAAGGATGTGACGGGGAAAACCTAAGCCAGTTATCCATCCACAGACAGCTGTTTCGGGGTGTTGCCCCTCACCAGTGCGGAGTAGGATTCTGGCTAACCGGGAGCAATGCCTCGGAGACCACCCAAACACAACAATAGCTGATCTAATAATCTAATTATATCACAGGCAGAGGGGAGGATTTTATGGGGGTTGTAACCTTTGTGTTATTCGTTAGTGTATATTTGTTGTGGGTGTCTCCCTTACATGGGAGCAGAGCATAAAAGAAATTGTATTTGAGAATGTTGGGGGTTGCTTCCAGTAAAGTCTTGTTCCAGCATTCAGCTTTGGCTCATGTGTGGGATTATTCAGCGATACCAGCGATTTCATATTTGGCGAATTGGGGATTCTTCAACTATTTGGAATTACGCAATTACAAGGCGGTGAGATACAGTGATACCGTCACAACCTGTTACTGCAAACACATATAAATACCCCCAGCATGCATTTATTTTTGGGACAGCTCAATTTTTTGGGGGAGATATGTATTATAAATTCAAATATGTTGAATAAAGTGTTTCAATTGGTTTATATTGTTTATAACTAAATTAATATTTGTCTGTGTAAATGATTGACAAATCATGTATATATAGTAATTGTATTTTGGTTATATTAATGTATATTAAACTTATAAAATGATTAATGTGTTCTATGTGTTTGTGCTACATAACTATCATTATGGATTGTATATGATAAAGTAAACAAACAATAAAATGCATGAAGATAAAAATCTGAATAGTCAACACAAAATATTATTAATAATAATAACATTTATTTATATAGTGCCACCATATTCCGCAGTGCTTTACAAATTCATACGGTTCATGTACAAAACAAAAGTAACTGGCTAATATACAACTGAAACAATAGGAGTCAGGGCCCTGCTCGCAAGAGCTTACAATCTATGAGGAATGCGGGGGATATTAATTATAGGGATAATTATTATAAATTGAAAAAAAGCCCAAGTAACAATGGTGGACCCTGAAACTGAGGGCCATGGTAGGAGTGTTGTGATGCGGGCCCAGAGTGATGAGATGGCCCTGGTTATGATGAGGAGGGGACAGGCTGGGCATAAGAGGTATCGTCATGGTAAGGTTGCCCATATGGGCAACTTTGTGGGCCATAATGTTTCCTTGGAGGAGGGTATTGTGGCGGCCCGTGGGAAACCTGGGGAACTGGCATTGGCTGGGGGCCAGTCATTTGCCCTTGGGTGTGCCAATTCTCCAGGGCCACAAAGATCTCAGTGGGATCATTAGGAGGTGTTGCTGCCTCCAGAACGATTCCTAGAGTGGCTTTTATTCTCAGCAATTGTTCTGGAGGCATGCTCCTCAAATGATGCGAAAGACTTCTGCCATACACCTCGAAGTAGTCCTCCTGCTAGGCTCTAGACAAATAGTCCTGGCTATTTACCATAGCTTTAGCTGTAGGCATCGGTCTTCTTCGGCAGCTGGGTAAAGAAAAAGTGTGTGGTGGGAATCCACTCCTGAATCTGCGGGATGAGAGGCCGCTTGGGTGCTGGGTCTTTCACCACTCTCTGTAGGAGGTTGGGAAGAGGGAGTCTCCTCACATGCGCTTGAGAGGTGCGGAGCAGCCTCTTCTGCTTCCTCCTCAAGGTTGTCCTCCGTTCTTCACATTTAAAAAAACATAACATGTAAATTAATATATGAACACACTTTTTAAATAAAAATAGTCAAGTCACATATTACTATCATCAGCAAAAAACATTTCGCACATAGTACTACATTAACTAACCAACATATTATATATGTGATCATGTAGCAACATTGGGGAAATTAGAAGTGGCATAGCTGGCCTTAGCAAATAATCCGATTCCTCTTGTAATGTTGTTCACTTACTTTTGCAAATGAAAGGGGGAATCAGCTTGGTTGCTATCGGCAACTATGACATTTCTAATTTACAAATTGTTACAAATTATATTACCAACATAGTCAACATACAGTGTGTATCGATAAACATGTAGTGGTCATCCTACATAATAAAAGCCCTGTGTGCTTGCACTGTGTGTGCGCCGATTTTTACACTGGGCATGTGCGGCGACCAATCAGCACACGACGCTCCACATGCCTCGCACACCGCCCACTGGTGGCGTACTAAGGGGGGGAGGGGGGTTCCCGGGTGCCGGCTCTCAGGGGCTGCCAGAGGCCAGAAGCAATGAGCGCTTTCAGGGCTGGGACAAGGTCCACCACCAACAGAGGCTGAGCTGCCCAAGTGCGCCCCCTCCCCCACCTTGTGAAGTCTACTCTTTACTAAATACTTAATGTTGTAATCACACATAAATATGCACCGTTTAATGTACCAATTAACTATAGCTGTAAACAAATGCATCCATATAAAGATAAAAATAAAGTGCAAAAACAAGTCATATAAGACAATAACCACATAATCTTAATATAAATAAATATAATCCTGTCAACAGGACAGAATAAAAACTAGCAAGTTTTGCATCAAAAGCTGTATAGTTTTGTGGTCATTTATCTCCAAAGGAGTGAGAGCAAAATTCCAAGTGCAAAACAGATACTGGTGTAAATTACAGTGCAATTTTTCTTGCCTTCATTGAAGCAAATTGGTCAATCACCTTTTTAAAGTCAATTTGCTTTGCCATTGCATATTCAATGGAAAGAATGGCAAGATTTGAAAGTCTCTCTTGTCCCATACTGGAGCGTAAATAGTTTTTAATAAGTTTTAACTTGCTGAAACTTCTTTCACACGATGCTACAGAGTCAGAAATATAAGAAACGCCGTTTCAATATTTGGATAGCAAGCTGCCAGTGAATAATCATAGCTCATTTGACAGATATCAATAACTGTTGCCGGACATAGCTTGTGGCAATATGGCTTGCACCTGAAACCTAAAGCTTTCAATTTCTGAAGACAGCTCTATGGCATTTAAGTCTTTGTTATACTTCAGAGCCAAATCGGAAGCGGCCTTCTGTAACTCCGCCATATCCAGTGTAAGAAGTGCAGGACAAAAAAGAAACTCAAAATCTTGGGATGTTTCCATTAGTGCTTTTGATTTCCAAGTTAAGTCAGAAATGAGAATGTCAAAAAACTGTTTTACAGTAATTCGGAAGTTGCCCTCAGAAGTCAGATTGGCTCCTTCATCAAGGAATTCATAAGGTGCTTTGTTTTTTTTTCTTTCTTTGCCTTTTTTGAGGAAACATTGCAGGGATGTCAAGTTTTCCACATGCCTCTGAAGCATACTGGTATACTTCCTGAAAATCAATATTCCTCATTTCTTGAAAGGTTTCTCTTAAACCGTCAATCATTTTTGAAGCCTGCAACATAGAAACGCCTTTGGCCTGAATGGCTTGATTTACTCTGTCGACATGACCCAAGATTCTGTTCCAAACAAAAAGTTTGCACAGGAAACCATAGTCCACTTGCATCACCAGACTTTCTGCCGTTGAAACTGAATCTGGATTTGCTGAATTTTCCGCAATGTCTGTGAGTGATTCACATATTTCAGTGATCTGTGTATACAAAGCCTTTACTGCACCTGCTCTGGATGACCATCGAGTATCGGTATGGCCTTTTAAAGTAGTTTTAACATGCTTTATAAGTACTTCCCAGCGAGCTGTGGAACTGGAGAAAAAAGTAAAAATTCTTTGAACTGTCCCAAAAAAGGTTTTAATGTCAGGGTTCACAGATGCTGCATGTACCCCTGCCAAATTGAGACTATGTGCACATGGAACAAATTTAGCATATTCATTTTCCTAAATAAGTCTTGCTTGTACTCCAATATATTTTCCTGCCATGTTGGCTGCATTGTCATAGCCTTGCCCTCGTGCATCTTTAAGGTCGAGTCCATCAGTCTGTAGCTTGTTCATTATCTCAGAAGCTAATCCACTTCCATTTTTTTCCTTAGTGTGGATAAAATCGATAAAACTCTCTTCTATTGTCACCTTTCCATTCACAACTATAACATAACGGATTATTTCGCTCATTTGTTCCTGATGGGATATATCAGGAGTGTAGTCAAAAAGAATTGAAATTTTTTTTGCTTCCTTTATTCTATTAATGATTTGAGAAGCGGACTGTATCCCCCAAAATACTGATAAATTCGTTTTGAATTTTGCTTGAAAGGTAATTGACACTACGCTTCTGATGAGTCTCAATCTTCTCTTTCAGTGACATGTTGTGATGACTTATTACTTCCATTAGATCAAGGAATATGCCAACGTTTGGACTTCCAATAATATCTTTAGAACCTCTGAGTGCAAGGTTGTTTTTTGCACAAAACAAAATTCCATCCAAAATGCACTTCAAGACATCTCGCCACTTTTGTTTCTCAGTCAAAACCATTTTCCCTATAGTGCTGTCAAAAAGCTGGCCGGTTTTCATGTTCTTTTCCATTACCTTCCATTTATAATAGTTGGTCCGATGCTCTGCTGAATTTTCATGTGTGGGGATACGTGGGTTTAGGTTTATCCAATCAGAAAAACCTTTTTTTGGATTTGTTATTGAAAAATTGTTCTTTCCAAATAAGATACATGGAAAACAAAACACTGCATTTGATGTTTTGGAGTATATCAACCATGCACGGTCAATTTTCCTACCACCAGGTAGATGTTTTATAAACCAACTGGGATAGAATGTACGCCCTTCTTGGAACTGAGATCTTCCAAAATCTGCATCGATTCCTTGATGTGGGCCCTGTTCTATTAAATAATGTCGAATTTTGTCTGTGACATCAGGCCATGAGGGTGGATCATTCAAGTTAAACGTCATCCTGCTGGGCTCTTCAGCTGCCATTTCTTCGAGCATGAGTTCACTTGGTATTGCCGATGTGTCTTCAGCTTCTTGCAAGCAATTACCTTCAATCTGTTCACTTTCTGACACATTGTACTCCGGACTTTCTGCCGTTTCAGTGGAAAAACCAAAATGTGAATCTGTAGGACTGCAACCAATCTCTGTAGCAGTTGAGGTTGGCTCTCTGGAACTTGAACTTGCTCCTGCTTCTGAATCTGTGTCTGTACCTTTGCTTGGCTGTAGCCATTTTTGCAATTTTTGAGAACTCTTACTTGCTTCCTCTTCCCTCAACTTTCTTCTTTTTCTGAACTCTGCTCCAGAAGGTTTTTTAGAAGACATTCTGTAATAAGCAAATAAAAAACATAGGAGGTTCCCAGTAGTGACAGCAACTGTGTAAGCATAAGATCAGGTGTAATTTCATACTATTATATATATTTTTTGTTCCACAATTATCTATTTTTAATCATGTTTGACAGATATTTTTAATCCAGGATGTCTCTGTACATTGCTGCAGTCATCTTTCCCTTTATCCTGACTATTCTCCCAGTTCCTGCCCCTGAAAAACATCCCCACAGCATGATGCTGCCACCACCATGCTTCACTGTAGGGATGGTATTGGCCTGGCCTGGCGATGAGCGGTGCCTGGTTTCCTCCAAACGTAACACCTTGTATTCAAACCAGAGTTCAATCTTTGTCTCATTAGACCAGAGAATTTTGTTTCTGATGATCTGAGAGTCCTTCAGGTGCCTTTGGAAGACTCCAGGCGGGCTGCCATGTGCCTTTTACTAAGCCATCACTAATTTTGGCGAGGCTGAGTGAGTATTTTTGGGGGGAGATTTTAGCTTTTTTGGCCGATTGCTCCAGCAACAGGCAAGCACATTTATCTGGCATCAGGCGATCCCCGCTGGTGTCAAATACTGAGGACTTGTCTGCTATAGTAAGTAATTTTAATTGCCTGGTACCTTTCTCCGATCTTAAAGCAATACTGAAACGAATTTTTTTTACAAAAAATACAGATACAGGTACTTACCTATGGAGAGGGAAGGCTCTAATTCCTATAGAGCATTCCTGTTCTTATAACGTCTCCTGGTTCCAGTGCTGTCACCCCCTTAAGAATCTGTTGCTGTGGAAGGCATTGGGAGCCTGAGTGCTCCCAAAGATAGGCGGCTCCATGCAGGGCCAGACTGGGGATGAAAACCAGCCTTGGAAGAAATTACATACCAGCCCCATAGCATTGCGTAATTATACTAGCACAACGGCAGCGGCCTGTGCGATTGCGGACCTGGCAGAGTCTGTGTAGCCGGCCGCATAGGATCTAACAGAAAATAATATTATTGTATTTTTCGCCCTATATCACGCACCTAAGTTTTTGAGGAGGAAAATAAGAAAAAAAATTATATTTTTAACCAAAAGATGCTTTGGGTGGGTTTTGAACTAATGGGGGTGGTCTGTGAATGAGACACTGTTATGGGGAATCTGTGGATGATCACTGTTATGGGGAATCTGTGAATGAGACACTGTTATGGGGAATCTGTGGATGACACCGTTATGGGGGAATCTGTGGATGACACCGTTATGGGGGAATCTGTGGATGACACCGTTATGGGGGAATCTGTGGATGACACTGTTATGAGGGATCTGTGGATGACACTGTTATGGAGGATCTGTGGATGACACTGTTATGGGGGATCTGTGGATGACACTGTTATGCGGGAATCTGTGGATGACACTCGTTATGGGGGATCTGTGGATGTCACTGTTATGGGGGATCTGTGGATGACACTGTTATGGGGGATCTGTGGATGACACTGTTATGGGGGATCTGTGGATGACACTGTTATGGGAGCACTGTGGATGGCACTGTTATGGGGCACTGTGGAGCTCACTGTTATGGGGGCACTGTGGAGGTCACTGTTATGGGGGCACTGTGGAGGTCACTGTTATGGGGGCACTGTGGATGTCACTGTTATGGGGGATCTGTGGATGACACTGTTATGGGGGATCTGTGGATGACACTGTTATGGGGGATCTGTGGATGACACTGTTATGGGGGGATCTGTGGATGACACTGTTATGGATTGTGACACACAATGGATATTGGGAGCCAACAAATTACAAGGAAGGCAGCGTTGGGGGTGGGGGATGATGATTGATAACATACATATCTAAATGGCTGGGGGTGTTGAGGGCTTGACTTGAGTCATCTATTGATCAGAGCATTAGAATTGAAGGAATAAATAACATCTAGATGTCTGGTGGGGTAGATGGGGGGAGGGGTACGGGTAGATGGGGTGGTAGGACAAGGGGCTGATGGGGAAGGGGACTGGGTTAGATCATCTAACCCCTCCCCCATCAGCCCTCAACCCCTCCCATCTACCCTACCAGACATTTAGATGTTATTTATTCCTGTAGCTCTAATGCTCTGATGATGATCACTGATCAGTAGATGACTCAAGTCAGGTCCCCGTCCCCCCACCGCCATTTAGATATGTATGTTTGTTATCAATCATCATCACCCCCCCACCTCCCCAGCCTCTGTGTCGGCCGGGCCTGCAGGGAACTGTTTATTTAAGAACTATCTATCTTCTTACTTGATACTGTCTGACACTGCTGTGCTGCTGCCCGCGCTGCCTCTTGTCTCCAGACTGGGCGCACTTGACCTGACTGCGTATAGCGCCTCAGGTCAAAGTGTGTGCACTGTACGCAGCCAGTCAGGCAAGACAGAGAGCAGAGACTCAGTCTCTGTGAGAACAGAGCAGCGGAGCCAGAGCGGCGGGGCCGAACCAGGAGGTGGAGAGGGAGCATGGTAAGTCACTGCCAACAAGTGCTCACGCCTCACAGTCACTACTCCCTCCCTCCTCCAGCGCAGCCGGCAGCAGCGAGGTGGTCAGTGGCCTGCCTGCCGCCCAGGGGCTGGGGAGCTGGCCTGCGCCCTGAGGCTGGAGCCTTCCCAGCCTCTGTGTCAGCCCGGCCCTGAGCGCTTCCATCAATACAGATGGAAGTGCTCATTGCTGGAGTGCAGTGAGCTGGGTCCTGTCACTCACCGCTCAGTTCCTCGCGCTCTTCCCCTCCTTCAGGCCGGCGGCGCTCTGAATGGTGAAGCAGGGAGACTTCCCTCTGCTCCACCATTCAGCCTGCAGACATAGATCGCGCTTCCAGCCTGTGTAGGCAGAGCCTGCAGCCTGGAAATCTGCATGAGCTCCGTCCACACAGTGCTGCAAAGCGATCTGTGCCTGCAGGGGCGAGAGGACTGTGAGCTTCAGGAATACAGAAGGGGCACACAGGACTTTATCACTATGGAGGGGGCTAATAAGTCTTTATTACTATGGAGAGGGCACAGAGGACTTTATTATTATGGAGGGGGCACATAGGACTTTATTTTTATGGAGGGGGCACAGAGGACTTTATCACTATGGAGGGGGCACAGGCGACTTTATTACTATGGAGGGAGCACAGAGAACTTTATTACTATGGAGGGGAAACAGAGGGCATTACTAATGTGAAGTGGGCATAATGGGCATTTATACTATAGAGGGGGCACAGAGCCAGAGGGCATTACTACAATGAAGAGGGCACAGTGGGCATTTTTACTGTGAAGGGGGCACAGTGGGCATTACTACGGTGAAGAGGCACAATGGAGATTTCTACAATGGAGGGGGCACAAAGAGGGCATTACAACTACTACTGTGAGAGGGCACAATGTGTGCATAACTACTGTGAGGGGGCACACATCTGTACAAAACTACTGTGAGGGGGTACAAGTATTGGGGGGGCAGAGAAATGACCCGCCCCAGGTGCCAAACACCCTAGGCACGCCACTGCCGCCCACACCTGAGTGCCGGACAATCACCGCCACCGCTCTACGCGTCGGAGCGCCACCATTGATGTCCGTGCATCACAGAACTGCACAGTCCCAGCACTCTCAGCCACATAGAGCAGCCCCTGCCAGCAGTCTCAGCTACAAGTCACTGCCAGCAGTCTCAGTACCACCAGTCAGTGCCAGCCATCTCAGCCATCAGTCAGTGCCACCAGTCACAGTGCCAGCAGTCTCAGCCACCAGTCGCTGCCAGCAGTCTCAGCACCACCAGTCAGTGCCAGCCATCTCAGCCATCAGTCAGTGCCACCAGTCACAGTGCCAGCAGTCTCAGCCACCAGTCGCTGCCAGCAGTCTCAGCACCACCAGTCAGTGCCAGCCATCTCAGCCATCAGTCAGTGCCACTAGCCACAGCCACCAGTCACTGTGCCAGCAGTTTCAGCCACCAGTCAGTGCCAGCCGTCTTAGCCATAAGTCAGTGCCACCAGCCACAGCCACCAGTCACAGTGCCAGCAGTCTCAGCCACCAGTCGCTGCCAGCAGTCTCAGCACCACCAGTTAGTGCCAGCCATCAGTGCCACCAGTCTCGGCAGCACCAGTCTCAGCACCACCAGTCAATACCAGCCATCTCAGCCATCAGTCACTGACACCAGCCACAGTGCCAGCAGTCTCAGCCACAGCTAACACTCTCAGCCACCAGCCACAGGTCTGAGCCACCAGTCAGTGCCAGCAGTCTCAGCCACAGCCACCAGTTGGTGCCAGCAGTCTCAGCCACCAGCCGCAGAAAGAAGTCTCAGCCACAACCAGCACTCAGTGCCAGCCATTTCAGCCATCAGTCAGTGCAACCAGCCACCAGTCACAGTGCCAGCAGTCTCAGCCACCAGTCTGTGCCAGCCGTCTCAACCATCAGTCAGTGCCACCAGCCACAGTGCCAGCAGTCTCAGCCACCAGTCACAGTGCCAGCCATCTCAGCCATCAGTCAGTGCCACCAGTCTCAGCCACCAGTCGCTGCCAGCAGTCTCAGCACCACCAGTCAGTGCCAGCCATCTCAGCCATTAGTCAGTGCCACTAGCCACAGCCACCAGTCACTGTGCCAGCAGTTTCAGCCACCAGTCAGTGCCAGCCGTCTTAGCCATAAGTCAGTGCCACCAGCCACAGCCACCAGTCACAGTGTCAGCAGTCTCAGCCACCAGTCACAGTGCCAGCAGTCTCAGCACCACCAGTTAGTGCCAGCCATCAGTGCCACCAGCCACAGCCACCATTCTCAGCAGCACCAGTCAATGCCAGCCATCTCAGCCATCAGTCACTGACACCAGCCACAGTGCCAGCAGTCTCAGCCACAGCTAACAGTCTCAGCCACCAGCCACAGCCACCAGTCAGTGCCAGCAGTCTCAGCCACAACCACCAGTTGGTGCCAGCAGTCTCAGCCACCAGCCGCAGAAAGCAGTCTCAGCCACAACCAGCACTCAGTGCCAGCCATTTCAGCCATCAGTCAGTGCAACCAGCCACCAGTCACAGTGAAGCGGCGCACGAAAACGAGCGTTTCAATGATAAATGCGAAAACGGTTAAACACC
>JAKVIS010001812.1:0-28801 GCA_033119425.1 Bufotes viridis
GACGCCCGATTCAGCTGATTTCACTACCTCTGGTCAGCTCTAGGATACAGCAGCATGGTGTAGAGACTCCACGGCTGACGGCAGAAAGTCTCAAGAGGGCGCTGGTATTCATGGTAGGATCAGAGTGGTTCAGCACGGACCCACGCTGTGGTCTGCGACATGTAGCGTCTGAATGAAGCAGAGTTTGGGCAGCTAATGGTCGAGCTGATGGTTGTTAGTATTGTTTGTCTGGCTATTCAGAGGCCTGTGGGGGCATTGTATGCAGTTATTGGGGTAGCATAGCGCTAGAGTAGGTATGGTTGTATGTTTCTGATACCTGGTTTACATGTGGGGGCGTGTCTGCAGTTGGCTCAAGCTATGCATGCTGTAGTTTGTGTTGTGTATCAATGGTCGATTAAAAAAATGCAGCAGCATCATGTGGAGGCTCATTCACGCCTGGGCATCAGCAGAGTGCCAGGCTGAATGCTGGCATTCACTGTAGAATTGCACTTGTTGGCACGGGACCCACAGTGCGGTATGCGATTCGCAATACTCTGGGACAAAGCAGAGTTGGGGGCTAATGGTCAAGTGACTGTTGTTAGTTTTTTTTTTTTTGTCCGGCTGTTTAGGGGCTTTTTGGGGCTATTGCATATAGTTATTGGTGTAGCATGCGCCAGAGTAGGTATGGTCGCATGTTTTCGGATATCTGTTTTATACGGGACGCCTGTCTCCAAGCTACGCACGCTGTGTTTAAGTGATGGTATTATTTAGTTATCTCTCTGGAAGGGTCATGTATCAATGGTCGTTAAAAAAAGTGTATGTTTTTCTGTCACCTGTGTTACATGTGGGCGCACATCCGCCAGACATGCAAGGTATTGGTAAATGTATATCAGTGGTCTGTATATGGGTGACACAAGCAGATTAGTCAAGGCACCTGTATTTGAGTTCTGATGCTCTTGTATGTAAGTGTGTTTAATCTATAAACTGTATGTTATGGGCACGCATGTGTCAGCGGTTCTGTGCTAGGTTTATAGGTGCACTATTATTTCGATTACTGGCGTTGCATCAGGGTTTATGTCCAACCATGTTTATGGTTTCTTAGGGGAACACAAGGTGGTGTTGTGGTGACCATCATTTAAAAACAAAAAAAACCTGCAGCATTATGTGGAGGTTCGTTCGCGCCTGGGCAATGGCAGAAGGTGCAGAGTGCTGGCATTCACGGTAGGATCGGACTTGGTTACACGGTCCGTGACTTGTAGCGCTCTGGGGCGAAGGAGGTTGGGCGCTAAAGGTCGTATGATCACTGTTAGGTTTGTTACCTTCAAAAGCTACGTCCATGTGTCTGCATTTACATTTTGTCCTATACTCCAGTCACTACTAGAGCTGTGTTCATACATTTGCTGTTGCATCACAACAATACTCTTCTCACTTTCAGATTGCATTCATACGGCTGCGTTATAGTTTGCTTTTTATGCTCAGAGCTGGGCCCATACCATGTTTTTAGTCACCACTCACATCCAGAGCTGCATTCACCCACCTGTTCTTGCATCAGATGTGATACTCTGCTTCCACTTAAAGCTGCATTTTCCTTTTCATTGCTACATCATGGTTAGGCTATATGCACACGACAGTGTTTTTTCTCGGCTTCCGTTCTGTTTTTTTTGCGGATCCCATTCATTTCTATGGATCCGCAAAAAAAACTGATGCCTCTTCTGTTTCCTGTCCGCGTCCGTATTCCGCATTTCACGTCCGCAAAAAAAATATGGCATGTCCTATTCTTGTCCGCAAAAAACGGTTTGCGGACCCATAGAAGTCAATGGGTCCGCAAAAAAAACGAAAGCCATAATGAAGCCTTCCGTTTTTCCATCCGCATCCGTTTTTTTTGCGGATGGTTGCTTGCAAACCAGGGCACTTGTGCAGGTACTTTAAGAAACTGTTTAAGCCTTCCGTTTTTTTGTGGATCCGCAAAAACGGAAGACACACGGAAACACAACCTACAAAATTTGAGGACACCCGAACGGATGTGGATGTGAAAAAAAGGAAGACGGATCCGCGATTTGCGGACAGCAAAACAACTGTCATGTGCATATAGCCTTACTCTGTATTTTGACTAGGGCAGTCAGCACACCGCTCTGATACCGTTCTCCTGATAAACATAGCTGCTTTCTTTCAGGTTTACGTTTCTTTCCTCGCTGGTTGTTACATTCCATAGGCCTACTTTTTCTGTTTCACTTCGGTGGAAAGAAAAAAAAATAAAAAATTGTCCCGTTCTTTAGTCCTGGTTCACATTCACTCAGATTGGTCTCCTGCCCCAGTTCACCATACAGTCCCTCAGCGGTTAGTAGGCCAATAGGAGTAGAGTTCCTACTATGTTTCACAAGTTGTTCATTTGTTTGTCACGATAAGGGTCTTCTCTTAGCGAACTGTAATGCCTCTGGCTCATATTTTTCTCCCATCTGTTCAATTTCATGGTTTGTTCAATGTTTTATGTACGTGGTTCGGTTCACTAATGTCTATGCATATCCCATCAGGTCTCACTCACTTTTTAATTACTTATCGTCACTGTAATGTTATCCAGTTCAGTCTTGGCTTGGGTCCGATGACCGCTTCAGCCTCATGGCTCCGCTGGGGCTTTGACCATTCTTCACGTTATTCGTTAGGGGTACAATATGGTTGTAGGCTCGTTAGAGTCCTAGGTTCACTGTCGGAGGGGTTCATGTTTATGCGAGTCCCCAAGTCATACTGGTGCTGCAGTGGTTTATATTTAAAAAAAAAATCCGCCATTAGTCTCGCATTCATGGCTCCGCCATTAGAGTCTCTCGCATTCATGGCTCCGCCATTAGAGTCTCTCGCATTCATGGCTCTGCCATTAGAGTCTCTCGCATTCATGGCTCCGCCATTAGAGTCTCTCGCATTCATGGCTCCGCCATTAGAGTCTCTCGCATTCATGGCTCCGCCATTAGAGTTCTCGCATTCATGGCTCCGCCATTAGAGTCTCTCGCATTCATGGCTCCGCCATTAGAGTCTCTCGCATTCATGGCTCCGCCATTAGAGTCTCTCGCATTCATGGCTCCGCCATTAGAGTCTCTCGCATTCATGGCTCCGCCATTAGAGTCTCTCGCATTCATGGCTCCGCCATTAGAGTCTCTCGCATTCATGGCTCCGCCATTAGAGTCTCTCGCATTCATGGCTCCGCCATTAGAGTCTCTCGCATTCATGGCTCCGCCATTAGAGTCTCTCGCATTCATGGCTCCGCCATTAGAGTCTCTCGCATTCATGGCTCCGCCATTAGAGTCTCTCGCATTCATGGCTCCGCCATTAGAGTCTCTCGCATTCATGGCTCCGCCATTAGAGTCTCTCGCATTCATGGCTCCGCCATTAGAGTCTCTCGCATTCATGGCTCCGCCATTAGAGTCTCTCGCATTCATGGCTCCGCCATTAGAGTCTCTCGCATTCATGGCTCCGCCATTAGAGTCTCTCGCATTCATGGCTCCGCCATTAGAGTCTCTCGCATTCATGGCTCCGCCATTAGAGTCTCTCGCATTCATGGCTCCGCCATTAGAGTCTCTCGCATTCATGGCTCCGCCATTAGAGTCTCTCGCATTCATGGCTCCGCCATTAGAGTCTCTCGCATTCATGGCTCCGCCATTAGAGTCTCTCGCATTCATGGCTCCGCCATTAGAGTCTCTCGCATTCATGGCTCCGCCATTAGAGTCTCTCGCATTCATGGCTCCGCCATTAGAGTCTCTCGCATTCATGGCTCCGCCATTAGAGTCTCTGCATTCATGGCTCCGCCATTAGAGTCTCTCGCATTCATGGCTCCGCCATTAGAGTCTCTGCATTCATGGCTCCGCCATTAGAGTCTCTCGCATTCATGGCTCCGCCATTAGAGTCTCTCGCATTCATGGCTCCGCCATTAG
The DNA here is from genome assembly GCA_033119425.1 of Bufotes viridis. NCBI lineage: Eukaryota > Metazoa > Chordata > Amphibia > Anura > Bufonidae > Bufotes > Bufotes viridis. The sequence continues at coordinate 3,900 of JAKVIS010001812.1, forward strand.
AGTCTCTCGCATTCATGGCTCCGCCATTAGAGTCTCTCGCATTCATGGCTCCGCCATTAGAGTCTCTCGCATTCATGGCTCCGCCATTAGAGTCTTCGCATTCATGGCTCCGCCATTAGAGTCTTCGCATTCATGGCTCCGCCATTAGAGTCTCTCGCATTCATGGCTCGCCATTAGAGTCTCTCACGCATGGCTCCGCCATTAGAGTCTCTCACGCATGGCTCCGCCATTAGAGTCTCTCACGCATGGCTCCGCCATTAGAGTCTCTCACGCATGGCTCCGCCATTAGAGTCTCTCACGCATGGCTCCGCCATTAGAGTCTCTCACGCATGGCTCCGCCATTAGTCTCTCTCACGAATGGCTCCGCCATTAGTCTCTCTCACGCATGGCTCCGCCATTAGTCTCTCTCACGCATGGCTCCGCCATTAGTCTCTCTCACGCATGGCTCCGCCATTAGTCTCTCTCACGCTTGGCTCCGCCATTAGTCTCTCTCACGCATGGCTCCGCCATTAGTCTCTCTCACGCATGGCTCCGCCATTAGTCTCTCTCACGCATGGCTCCGCCATTAGTCTCTCTCACGCATGGCTCCGCCATTAGTCTCTCTCACGCATGGCTCCGCCATTAGTCTCTCTCACGCATGGCTCCGCCATTAGTCTCTCTCACGCATGGCTCCGCCATTAGTCTCTCTCACACTTGGCTTCTCAGTTTAATTTTACGCACATAACTCCGCTCATTCGAGGTCGGCTGCGTGGTCCCACCACAGTAGGTTCCATGTCTTTTCTGCCTTCAGGCCCGCTCGCATGGCTCGGTCAGCTGCCCACAATACAATTTTTATTGTGGAGGCTCGCATGTGTGGCTTTTGCCATTAGAGCCTCACTCACATTATTGTTCTAGGTCATCCCAAGCCTTCCTTTTCAGACATCACCTTCTCCCAGGTTCTCATTTCTCCCACTTACCCTCTCTAGGTTCTTGCTTCCCCTCGCTCCCCGCTGTTACTTTTCTCTTGCCCGTCCTTGCATTATAGACCCATTCTCCCAGGAAGCTGACCCTGTGGTCTCATTTTTCACGTTCTCAAATTCCGCCTCTCCAGGGGTTGTTAAAAAAAAAACAAAAAACAAAAAAAACACTATACTATGGCGTTAGTTTCGTCCACAGGGAGTCCTGTCTCACCACTACAGGCGATTTACGAAGTCTGTCACGTCTACAGACTAATAAGTCCTGTCACGACTACAGGTGATTTACGAAGTCTGTCACGTTCACTGACACGATAAGTCCTAGCATGACTACAGGCGCAGCATACGTAGTCTATCATGACCTTAAGCTTTTCCTGTCATAGCGACAGGCATTGTGTGTACATTATGTCTTCATTACAGGTATGCTTACTTCATCTACAACTCGGGCTGAGGGTGTTGGTGTCGCGCCTAGTTCCTGGGTACCGGTCCATCTTCCAGTAGGAGGTACAATAATAAGGCACATTATACATAGTCTGTCGCATCTACGGACACGACAAGTCCTATCACTACTACAGGCGCAGCATACATAGTTTATCACGACCTTAAGCTTATTTCCTGTCACAACTGCTAGTATGGTGGGTACGTTTTCTGTCCTAATTATAGGCGCTAACATTAGCTCGTTATTTGGAACAGCCATGTATTCGTGTTTATGGTTCCCCAGGCCTGGGGAGTTTACACATTTCACTTAATCTACTAATAGAGTTAGACGGCCTATGCCATCTTCTAACTTTTTGGGTCCTTTATAAAAAATAATAATAATAAAAGCTGTGGTCTGGAGAATAAGTATAGGTGAAGTATCTTGCTACCAGTCACAGTTGGTGTCCGAGCTGGGCCCTTAGCGAATGTTTGGAGTTCAGTTAGGCCCTTCCATCAGATTCACCATAGTTGTTTCAGTCTGCAGCTCTCAGGATTCAGACCTTCTCGTAATATGTTCATACGTTGGTCAACATAGGAGTAAATTGTTTCTGATTACCGGCCACTCTTTCAAACGCATCAACATTAGCTACCTCCAAGAACGACGTGCCGGCAAACGTGACAAAGAAGTAAGGTACATATAAGTCTCTGTGATATGTACGGTATATTCCGCACCTTCATCGTGAAGTGTCTTTTGCGTTCAAAGTGGGTGTCGTAATGGTATGTATATAATTTTACTCTAAACTAAGGTCAGCTTTTTTTGGCCCCTTTAGGCTGCCCTACTGTAGCAGTTATGGCATAATTCTACTGCTTGTTGTACATAGGGTTAGATAGGTTAGGTACACCTTTCTGATAGCCGATCCGACCACAAATACCAACTTTCAGGGTAATAGGAGCAACTTTGGTTTGGTCTGAACCGCACTTTTCCAAACATTTGGCGAACTGGACCAGAAAGGAATCTCAAATGGTTCACTCTAATGCATACCACTTCTATTCATAATCTCATGACTTGCTTTAAGTACAAATGAGGGCCCTCCTAGTGAACATTGTCTCCAAGAGTCTTTACAGCACAAATACCTTAGATGGCAATTAGGTCAGAACAGTGGCAGATCCAGAGCCTGGTCTCGGGAGGGGCACTTCCGCAATCGATGCGCCCTGCTCCGATCACTACAGAAATATAGCCCCACTTACCTCTTACATCCAGTGACGTCTCCTGTGAGGTAGATGTTCTCTGTCCTCATCTTCTCCTTTCAGACCAGACCAACAGTTTTTCGTCTCTGCAGTTTGACAACAAAAAAACTCAGTTTACTACTTTTCCATCATCCTCCTATCTTCTGGACAAATCATCCTACTACCCCCAATACTGTGCTGCTGTGGTCCCCAATATTATACTGCAAAAACAGATAATACCCCTGATAATACTAGTACCACACAGAGCCCCCATATAAAATACCCCTTCTTTATGGCCTCAGTAGATGTCCCCATAGTGCCCCCAATAATGTGCCAGTAAGAGGTGCCCCCATAGATGCCCCCCAATCATGTGCTAGTGAAAAGTGCCTCTCCCCTCCCCCATCATGTGCCAGTAACAAGTGCCACTCTCCCCTCTCCCCCCTCATGTGCCAGTAACAAGTGCCCCTTCCCCCCCCCCACCATGTGCCAGCCTCCTCTCTGCAAACTCCCCCTTCCATGTGCCAGTGATAAGTGCCACCCTCCCTCCATAATGTGGCAGTCTCCTCTCCCCCCCCTTCATGTGCCAGTGATAAGTGCCACTCTCCCACCCCATCATGTGCCAGCCTCTCTGCAACCCCCTTCCATGTGTCAGTGATAAGTGCCATTCTCCCCTTTATGTGCCAGTCTCCTCTTTCCCCCTCATGTGCCAGTGATAAGTGCCATTCTCCCCCTTTATGTGCCAGTCTCCTCTCCCCTCCTCATGTGCCAGTGATTAGTGGCACTCTCCCCCCATCATGTGCCAGCCTTCTCTATGCAACCCCCTTCCATGTGCCAGTAATGAGTGCCACTCTCCCCCATCATCTGCCAGTCTCCTCTCCCTCCCTCTTATGTGCCAGGGATAAGTCCCACTCTCCCCCATCATGTGCCAGCCTCCTCTCAGTCTGCCCCCCCCCCCTCCATGTGCCAGTAAAATTGTCCCAAAAAAATAAAAATAAACACTTATACTTACCTACATGCGATGCAGACCTCTTCCGGCCTGTGTCCCGCTCTGTACTGCTCAGGCGGCCCGCAGCCTATCAGAGGAGCAGGGAAGGGAGACGCCTCTCCCTCCCTGCCGCAGCACAGCCATCTGTATCGCTGTCCTGAGGATGGCGATACAGATGGCCATGGAGATGAGCGCTTCCACAGTGGAAGCGCTGATCTCCCTGTGCCCTGCCGCCGCCGCCACTGCTGCCCACATTCTTGGGGGGCAATTGCCCCGTTGCCCCCTCCCTGTATCCGCCAATGGGTCAGAAAGGTATTGTATCATTTGTAGCAAACCCCTGAGGAGCAGGTGTGGGAGTAGTAGTGGCCCTGTTAAAGTGTTGTGTCACAGCGTATTCCCTTAGTTTGTTGCTCCCTAGTAATCTGTACAGTGGAAATGTAGAACTAAAAAATGAGGCCAGAGTTAAGCGTAACAAAGTTTTTTACTAAGTTCAACGTAAAGCGTTAAATGCATACAGTAGCAGCAGGCTGTAAGTGAAAATCCTCTCTGACACCAGTAAAGATATGGATGCAGGTTGGTTGGTGGAAATTCAGCACTTTAATGATACTGGCCTATAGGTAGTTTAGTGATGGGTGGCTTGGCTGTAATCCCTCACCTTGCAGCTGTGTCTTTTTAATTCTGATGGTAACAATTCACTTTGCTGTCTGGAATCTCCAGATTTTACTTGAGACAATGAATCTGTATCAGGAGGTCTGCGGGTTGCTTCCTCTCCTCGCTGTCAAGAAACTCCCTCTCTTGGCAGGGAGCAGGCCCAGCCCACTCCTAACAAAAGGGAGGAACAGGGTAGCTCCTTGCTATCTTTTTCTATCCATTTCTTGCTGGGAACTACAGCCAGAAGCAAACAATAAAATACATAACACATAATAAAGCTATTACCAGAATGTAGTAGCCCCAAGTCTGGGGTACTACACATCTCTTATATTATCCAACTGTAATAATACAATTGTTCAATAGATGCCAGAAAAACATCAGTGTTACATATTATTTCAGTGCATTCAATCACATTCTACAGTATATACTTTCTGTGCAATACATATACCATTTTCCCATGTCTTCAGTGTCAACTTTGCAGCATCAATTACATCCTACCCAAGGTTTGACTTTCCCAGAGTGTCAGTATGCCGTCATGGTGTGTCCATGGTTTCATGACTGCATATTCTCCAGCCATAGTCTCAATACTTACAAGTAGAGTTAAGTGAACCCAAACAGTATAGTTCGGGTTCATACCGAATTTTGGGGTGTTCGGGACACGGACCCAGACCCGAACATTTAAAAAAAAGTTCGGGTCCATTGTTCGGCGATTTCTTTCCGCTTTCTGAAGGGCTGCACAGCAGCCAATCAGCTAGCGTTTTACTTCTTGCCCTAAGAAGCCATCACAGCCATGCCTACTAATGACATGGCTGTGATTGGCCAAGTGCAGCATGTGACCCAGCCTCTATTTAAGCTGGAGTCACGTAGCGCCGCACGTCATTCTGCTCTGATTAGTGTAGGGATAGGATGCAGTTGCTGTGAGTGCGAGATTAGGCAGGGAAAACTCAGCAAAAACACCTAATGAAGTGATCGATCTACAGCTGTGAATCATTCAACTTCTGCTAGTTAATTGCTCACTGGTTTTAAGGCTGCACAGAGCGTTTTTTCTGTCACTTTTTTCTGGGGTGATCGGCGGCCATTTTGTGACTTGTGGTGCACCAGAACAAGCTGCCACCAAGTCCATCAATCCATCAATACTAGTTTTTTTGCTATATCCTACATCAGGGGCTTGGCTGTGCTTATTGTCACCCCTAGAAACTCAGGATAGAAATTTCTATATTTTATTGAGGGGTTAAATTCAATTGCCAAAATAGCAATCCCTTAAATCTGGTGTTCCAGCTGTGGCTAGCCAAGTGTAATACTGTCTGCTGTCCGGTAAAGGATTGATATTTTTCTGGGGTGAAATTCAATTGTCGAAATAGCAATACCGTAGAATCAGTGGTTTCAGCTGTGGCTGGCCATGTTTAATAGTGTCCGGCAAAGGATATATTTTTTTCTGGGGTGAAATTCAATTGCCAAAATAGCAATACCCAAAATCTGATGTTCCAGCTGTTGCAGGCCAAGTGTAAATCTGTCCGTAAAGGGTATATTACACTCAGCGTGCATCTCCAAGTGTATTTATTTCCGTTAAAGGGTATATTACAGTAAGTGTTAAAATACAGCATAATCCTCTACATTTGCACACACTGTTTTGCATCTCTAAGTGTATTTCTTTCCGTTGAAGGGTATATTACACAAAGTGTTAAAATACAAGTGCTGAGAGCATAATCCTATATATTTTTTTACACGCTACGGTGCATCTCCAAGTGTAAATCTGTCCATAAAAGGATACCTTTCATCCAGGGTCTAAATACTAGGCCTACAATTGATATTCCCCTAAATCTGTGGTTACTGCTGTGCCTGGATTAATGCAATACGGTACATAAATAGATAGCCAGATAGTGTTAGGTGCCTGTAAAAAAAAAAAAAAAGGCCTGAATTTGAATTCAATACATTGGGCCAAATAATTTTTTGTCATGGTGGTGTTATTGGACCTTCTGGTGCTGGGAGAGGATGTGGCCATTCTACCACAGCCACACGTCCTAGTGAACCAACTACCTCAGGTTCCAGTACCCGCCAGAATTTTTAGCGATATTTGGTGGGGCCCAATGCCGTTCTAAGGATGGTAAGGCCTGAGCAAGTACAGGCGCTAGACAGATGAGTGGCCGACAGTGGATCCAGCACGTTCACAACATTATCTCCCACCCAGTCTTCTGCAGAAAGTGCACAGGTGGCGCCTGAAAACCAAGCCCATCAGTCTGTCACATCACCCCCATGCATATCAGGGAAACTGTCTAAGCCTCAAGTTATGCAGCAGTCTCTTATGCTGTTTGAAGACTCTGCTGGCAGGTTTTCCCAAGGGAATCCACCCAGCCCTTCCCCAGTCCCCAATGTGCCCACCTTACTTCCTGCACTAGAGCGTGATAGGAAGATGCAGAGTACAGCGCACGTTGGTAGACGCGCTACTGAGAGCATTGCCAAATGTCACAAGGGAACAAGTGGAAGCCCAAGGCAAAGGCAGAGGAGGAGCGAGAGGTCGCTAACGCAGCTGTGTCTCGGTCACGAGATGTGGAAAAGTTTTGTCACCACGCCACAGCTAACTGCACCACCACCTGATACGGAGCGTGTTAGCAGGAAGCAGCATTTCACTAACATTGTGGAACAGTACGTGTGCACACCCCTCCACGTACTGACTGATGGTTCGGCCCCATTCAACTTCTGGGTCTCCAAATTGTCCACGTGGCCAGAGCTAGCGTTTTATGCCTTGGAGGTGCTGGCCTGCCCGGCGGCCAGCGCTTTGTCTAAACGCTTATTCAGCACGGCAGGTGGCGTCATTGCTGACAAACGCAGCCGCCTGTCCACAGCCAACGTGGACAAGCTGACGTTCATAAAAATGAACTAGGCATGGATCCCCCAGGACCTGTCCCTCCCTTGTGCAGAATAGACATTTATAACTACCTCCCCTTAACCATATATTCTTGAACTCCGGGCACTTCTTTATTGAATCCTCTTTTTATAATTTTACCATTATTTTGCGGGGCAACCCAAAGTTGAATGAACCTCTCCTCCGTCTGGGTGCCAGGGGCCTAATTATCTGAAAGTGGCCTTCTCCATTGGTGGGTGACATGAAGCCTGATTCTCTGCTTTTGGACCTCTCTCTCTGTCTGGGTGCTGGGCCCAAATAACAAAGTGGCCTTCTCCGTTGGTGGGTGACATGATGCCTCTTTTGCTGCTATGGGACCTCTCTCCTCTGTCTGGGTGTCAGGGCCTAACTTTCACATACTTGCTTGCTGTCTTGGTGGCAGACATTTAACACTTTTACTGTGTAATGACCGCCCTATTGTCTGGGTGTCAGTGGCCTATATTTTGTTTAATTGCTTGCTGTTTGAGTGAGAGACATTACTCTTTTTACTGTCAAATTGCCTCTCCTCTGTCTGGGTGTCAGAGCCTATATAAATGATAATGGCCTGCTCCATTGCAGGTTGAACTGAGGCCTTTGTTGCTGTTACGGGACCGCTTCTCTCTTTGCTCTAAGCTTCCAACTTTGTTTTGGTTACCAGCAGGCTTTGGCATAAATCTGGCAGGCAAACACACTCGGCCCTGCTATGCTGACAGGCTCTCTACTGTGCTAACAGGTTTAAACAGAAACTTTTCCTTTCTGCTGTACTTAACTCTCTGGAGTCTGACTCTGTCTTTATCTTTCTCTTTATCCAGGGAACTTTTCCTCCTGGCTTCCACTTGTTCCAGCAGAGTCAATGGTACTCTGGCTGGCCTTGGCAGGGCTCGTCCAGCAGTGACAAGGGCCTGCTTATTTCCCCAAGCAGGGGATCTTCTTGATTGCCTTGCACTATCTAAAAACTTCTTTTTAATGCAAATAGATAAGGCACCTTTTTAATGCAATAAAACAGTGCAATAAACAATACAATTACATTAGAGTCCATATCTTCAATGCTTAAAGGTAAAGTGCACCAAACTGAAACTTTAAGTGCAACAAAGTTCTTTTTGTAATCCACAGGAAATAATTGTAATCCACATAAGGCACAAAGTCATTTGTAATCCACATGGGTAATAATAGCAGCACAGGTAATGAGAATCTTTTAGCAAATGGGCTCCCAAATAACCTGAAGAGGGGAAAAAATGGAAAATTGGCGTAAACTGTACGCAACTGTAATAGAGCTGATGGTGATGGGGGGAGTCCTGACTCACATGGCCATCCGGGTGAGGGCTAAAAACAAGGGCAACCTGCAAACATAAAAACAGATAAAATGCCAACAGGCCATCACCCTTCAGGCACAGTCCACAAAGTGACTCCTAATAGTCAGTGTTCTTTAATTGAATGATGATGTTGGAGAGAGGCTCCTTATGGGAAGGGCCTCAGGTCCTCCTCACTGCTGGAGCTGCCGGAAAAGCTCATGAGAGGTTTGTCCTGCCTATGGAAATCTAGTCTAGCTTTAGTGGTGGAGCGCTACAGCCCTCCTCTGGCAGAGCTTTGTGACAACCGAGTGGTGACATTTTTTACTACAGAGGCCATCTTCTGTTTCACAGAGGCAGCTGCTCCTGCCAATGCTAAGGGGTCCAGTATTTCCTCCTGCATATGGGCCGGCAAACAATCCTCTCTTGGGGGTGAGTCTTGTGCTTCCCTCCTCATTGCTGCTTCCATTTTCCACAGCAGCTGGTAGTTAACAGCCATTGAGCTGATGGTCATTGACGTGGCGGACAAGCATGCCTGTGGAGGCAGGAGTGTTGGTGGCTCTGGTAGTCCAGGGATGAATAGCTCCTGCTCTGGCTGGCGCTTCTCCCTGAAGCGGAGCACTCCATCAGCTGTCTTCTGTAGGCAGCGCACTCTACCGGTAGCATTAGGATCATCCGGCCATTCCTCAAGTGCACTATGGGCTTTGGCAGACAGACCACCACCACCGAAAATGGACCCTGTAGGGACTCCATGGGGGTATGTTCCACGGTGTTCCCCTGGTAGAGGCTGTGGCGGGCTTGCGGTAGGTGAGGCCGCTTCACAGAACATATGTTCACATATAGCTCCCGCACGGTCTGGCTATCCTGGACAAATCCGGACCCCTGTTCGACCGAGAACCACAACACATATCCAGTCTCTCTCTCAAATATGGAGTCCCAGGGCTGAGGCTGATCCCACACTTTAATGGCCCAATCTTCCACGGCTTTGTGGTACTCCCACATGTTCCGTCCACGGTCCGTGATCTCCCTGGGGATCATGGGATTGAGTCCCTCAAATGAACCATGTTTCCTGGGCAGCAGTCTGCCGTGCCAGGTGGCACTGGGAATGCCCACGGCACCTCTGGAGGGGGTCACCGTACTTGTGAGACATAAATCTCCTTGGGCGCTGACTTCTCCTCGGGTCCTCAAATCCCCACACAATGCAGCCCCGGTCCAGCTGACGAGTTTGTTACATGCTGCTCTCTCCGATGCTGGCAGGAAATGAAGGAGGGGCTGCCAGGGAGGAGCTTCCACTTCCTCTCTTCACACAGTAAGGCTACTTTCACACTGCTGTTTATGGGTCCGCTTGTGAGATCCGTTTCAGGGCTCTCACAAGCGGTCCAAAATGGATCCGTTTGGCCACAATGCATTATGAATGGATAAGGATCCGTTCAGAATGCATCAGTTTGGCTCCGTTCCACCTCCATTCCGCAAAGTAAGTCAATGGGGACGGATCCATTTTCACTGACACAATATGGTACAATTGAAAACGGATCCGCCCCCCATTAACTTTGTTAAAGATAATACAAACGGATCCGTTTTGAACGGATGCATGCGGTTGTATTATCGATGTGGATCTGTCTGTGCAGATACATGATAGATCCGCACCAGACGCAGGTGTGAAAGTAACCTAACATCGCTCACGGTGGGCAGGGCTCTAACTTTAACCCCTCTAACTGAGGACATTCCTGGATTTTCCCACTCTAGCTGGGCAAGAAGAAGCTGTGGTATCAAAGTGACAAATGGCTAATTAACCCTTTGGATGCCGGCACGTGTGGTTTTGCTCTTGGCGCTCTGCAATAAATGCATTAAAGTCATTCTTAAAGGTGGTCTTGTAAATCCAGTAGTCTATACAGTTCATGGGCACACAGATTTGTGTTGTCTGGATCCTGTTTGTGATGCAAAATGCAGCAGAACCGTACAGTGGCGAGAGGTCTTTGTTAAAGAGATATGGTTTTAAGTAAATTCGTCGTGACGCCAGTTGCATTAAAGCAACAAGGGACAAAGTACCCTAGATGGTGTTGGTGGTACCCAGTTTAGAAATGCCAGAGTGGTGTAAGGTAGCCTATAATGTCCCTTAATGGTGTTGCACATGTCACGGTGCTCCTACCTGAATATCCTGGAACCTGGAAGCAGAGCAAGGGATAGTTGATGGAAGGGATAAAGAAATGAATTGAGTCCAGACTTTGTGTATAGTTGATAACAGCTTTACTTGAATAAACTTTCATCAGGAAACAATCTTCTAACTTTTGTCTTGGTTACGAGCAGGCTTTGGCATAAATTCTGGCAGGCAAACACACTCAGCTCTGCTATGCTGACAGGCTCTCTATCTCTGCTATGCTTAGAGGTTTAAATAGAAACTAGTGATCAGTGAGCATGCTCGGCCGAATGCTCGAGTCTCCGCCCCACACGTTTCATGGGTTTTAAGCAGCCAATGAAGGTGCAGGTAAGTGCTGCCCTCACTGTAATGCCAGTAGCCATGTTAGCTGCTGGCATTACAGTGATTTGCTGGCCGGAGCAGCGTCATCGGAGGTTATATAGCACCCGATGACGCATTTTTGGCTCAGACATAGTCAGGGAGAGCATCGGGTAGGAAGGGAAAGACAGAGCAGGGAGCGAATTTGAGCGATTTTAGTTAGAGAAAGCTTTTCAAAGGGCGAAAAGTCCTTTTATGGACTACTGTGTGTGTGTTTTAGATCAACAATATATTTAACAGCAGTGTCAGGGAAATCTGTGCTAAGGAAAGCACAGATTTTTCTCTACCTATTAGTGACATATCGCATGTACATCATCCGCAGACTGTGTCTTTAATAATCTGGCTCACATCTAGTGACCATAGTGTGTGGCTTTGTGTAAAAAATACAGTCCTACATCAGCAAATGGTGTCTGCAGCGCAAATTCCATTGATCTGGGTCTAATAGTGTCCATATTCTGTGGTTTTATGGGACATATACTGTCAATCATCCGAAAAGAGTGTCTAATGCGCAAATCTAAATAATCTGGGCCTAATCTAGTGTCCATAGTGTGTGCCTCTCTATGTCAAATACTGTACCACAGGTGAAACCAGTGTATTTTGGCAAAATTTACTATTGTGTGCAACATTTAGTGTCCAGAGCGTGTGCCTCTGTGTCAAATACTGTACCACAGGTGAAACCTGTGTATTTTGGAGAAATTTACATTATTTGTGCAAAATCTACTGTCCACAGCGTGTGTCCTCTGTGTCAAAGCTGTACCACTAGGTGAAACCAGTGTATTTTGGGGAAATTTACATTATTTGTGCAACATCTAGTGTGTTTGCATTTCATACATATCACTGACATATACTGTACTTTATCCGAAGACGGTGCATGCTACTTTGTGACATTATCAGGGCTACATCTCCTGTGTAAAATGTACGCATCCCAAATACCTATTCTAATTTATTGGCACATACACTTACAAATCTTACGCTACTGTATGTGTGACATACTTTTAAGAATATATAACATTTAATATTAAGAATGCGGCCAGTAAGGGATGTGCAAGTGGCCGTGATGCTGATGGTGCACGCAGAGGCCGTGGCCCTGGGTGCAATGAAACTGAGTAAAGAATGTAGCTGAGGACCTGCAAGTGCGCTAACCCTCAAAACAGTGATGTCGATTACGAACCTTTTAGAGACTGAGTGCTGAAACTGCAACCCAAAACCCACTTATTTATCGCAAAGTGCCCACATTGTTATTTACCCTGAATACTACAGTCTAATATAGTATATCTTCCATGTTCCTTATCATTTAGCTATAGCTTGTAGAGTGCCAGTTCGTGCCACGTGTCCTGTTTGGACATCCAGTAGTTGTAAGGCACAGAGGGATCACGGAGGACGCTGACACAGTCTGCTATGTACTCCTTACCATCTTCAACAATTTTTCCTGCTTTGTGACACTAGGCCACGCATCAGGGTGACTGAGGGTGCTATCGGGTGTCATGAAACTGTTCCAGGCCTTGGAGAGTGTTGTCCTGTCTCTGTTGGAACTGCTGTGTGTTCCCCTCATCTCCCTCCTGGGTTGCCCAAGGAACTACGTATCTGCCGCCAACGTTGTTAGCTGTAAATTTTTCCGCAATGACATTCTGTTCTGTTATTATTATGGTTTGTAGTTGTATTATTGTTGTTATTATTAGTGTTGTTATAGTTTATGGTTGTAAAATATGTTATTGTTCTTTGGTTATTTATGAGTTATTTAACAGGCCATGCCATTAGTTTACCTCCACTTGTTATGTTTTTAGTTATATTAATGTATAAGTTTGAGATATTTGTTGGGCATGGGACATATATGCTTGATGATTGCCTGTGTGTGTGAGCTTGCCAGCCCCAATTTACAGACATTATCAGACACTAACTTATGGTTATAGGTTGAGTGGCGAGAGCCACAGCTCAGTCTGGTCCCTTATACCCTGCCATAGCTCTGCGGCGGTGTGCTGTTTGTCACAGAAGCAATCGAGTTTCAGCACGGCGCTTCCCCACTGCCGTGCTACACTGCTTCCAGCTACTGACTGCTTCCAGCTACTTTACTGCTGCTGCAAGATGAGAATTTAGAGTTTGAAGTGTAAGCGGAGGTGGAGAAGGGGGAGTTTGCAGCCACTAATATAGGTGGTGGCGGAATTCTGATGGAAGTAGTGCCCACAATCCTTGGCGTCGATAGTAGTGATGAGCGGCAGGTGCCATATTCGATTTTGACGAAATTCGCGAATATTCGAAAGAATATTCGTTTCATATTCGTCGTAACGAATATTCGGCATTATTCTAGTTATCGCGATTAATATGCGATTTAAATAATCGCGTATTGCGATTTTAACTTCGGCTACTTTCCTATTGGTTTCATATCTAGAATTATAGCGAAGATGACGAATATGACGAATGTATTAGTCATATTCTCAAAACGAAGATAACGAGTATTCTACATCTTCGTTTTAGCAACCTGATTCGTCAACCGCTAATTCTAGCAATCAAATAGGAAGGTTGACTATAGAGACAACTGTGTTTAATTCGCTATGCGATTATATAATATTTTTTTAATAAATAGAATAATTATAATAATTATCAAGTAATATAATTATTCTATTAAAAAAAAAAAAAATAATAACGTCATAGCGAATTTAACAACTATCTATAGTCAACCCTCCTATTTGATTGCTAGAATTAGCGAAGTTGACGAATAGGTTGCTAAAACGAAGATGTAGAATACTCGTTATCTTCGCTTTGAGGAATATGACGAATACATTCGTCATATTCGCTAATACTACCAAGCCAACCATAGTAAACCAGGTCTAAGTAGAAATCGCAATGCGATTAATTCAAGTTATATTAATCGCATTGCGATTTCAACTTAGAGCTGGGTTTATAATGGGTCATCTTGCTAGAATTAACGAAGTTAACGAATATGAAATATAGCAGCAGTGCTAAGTTGAAATGCGCAATGCGATTAATTTAACTTTGAAGTAATCGCATTGCGATTTCAACTTAGCACTGCTAGCTGCTATATTCCATATTCAAGTTAATTCTAGCCTATGTAAGATAGCAATGCACTGCTAAGTTTTAATCGCAATGCGATTAATATAACTAGAATTAATTGCATTGCGATTTCAACGTAATTCCTCAAATCCGACAGTACATTTTAGTATATGGAGACGTTCCCATGGTGATGGGGACGCTCCATGAGCACGGAAGTCGGCAGAAGCGGCAACGGGCACTGACTAGAGCAGCCAGGAAGCCAGGAATCCTCAGATCAGGTAAGAACTACTTTTGGGAAGTGGGAAAGAAAAAAATATAACTAAAAAAAAACAAAACGAATATTCTAAATAGCGAATTTATAGCGCTATATTCGAAATATTCGCGAATTAGCAAAGTGCCGATATTCGCTAAAAAAATTCGCTATTCGAATATTCGCGCTCAACACTAGTCGATAGCACCTGTGTCATCTCAGGGTATGACTCGCTACCGGCCTCCACAAGTTTAACCCAGTGTGCCGTCATGGAAATGTAGTGTCCCTGGCCAAGAGCACTTGACCATGTGTCCGTCGTTAAGTGGACCTTCCCAATAACTGCGTTGGTCAGGGCACGGGTGATGTTACGGGACACAATTAGCATTGTAATGGGGGGACGGCACACCGAGAAAAATAGTGGCGGCTGGGGACTGAGTAACGAAGGATGTCCGCCGCCATGAGGCTGAGGAAAACCTCAGTGTCCACAGGCCTAAATGGCAACATTTTCATGCCCATAAAATTTGAAATGTGCGCATTTAGTGCTATAGCCTGTAGGTGGGTGGCTGGCTATTTGCAGTTATGATCAAAGGCCTGGGGTAAGGACATCTGTACGCTGTGCTTGGGCACAGAAGTGGGTGTGCTAGCTGATGGTGCTTGTGAAGGCTCCGCTGCTGGAGTCATCCAAGCTTGTGTCTAAAACAGAGGATTGGCCAGCATGTAACACAGGGGAGGAAGAGGAGGCAGTAGTGTGACCCACAGACACTGATTGTAGACCCAGGGGTTTGGCCCACCTATTAGGGTGCTTGGATGACATGTGGCGGATCATGCTGGTGGTGGTGAGGTTGTTGGTGTTCACAACCCCTACTCATTTTGCCTCCAGTGTACTGTCTTCCCCCATTATGTTCCCTGGTTTGAGTTTTTATTGTTATTATTGTTTGAGTTAGAGTTAATGAATAGGATGTAAGATATTTTATGGTTATCTGTTTATTTATGAGTTCTTATTTTTGTATAGCACAGTTACAGTTAGCAAATTACAATTCTTTTATCGTTCCCCACTTTCCTCAAAAAAGCGTCAGACTGCGGAACACCTACCCCTTGGCAAGGGAGATTTCCGCAAGGGGGAACAGTTGCAGGCCTATTTGGTGTGGCCCGCCTTCTCCCTTTTGCCTCCCCACATCCTCTTCCAGCATGTTGCGGTGCTGTGGATCCCTCCCCCTCTGTCCTGCTGTCCTCGCTTGGCTTGCCACCTTTCCAGGTTGGGTCAGTGATGTCATGGTCCCCACCTCCTTTTCCACTTCCTCACTCTGGTCATCCTCCTGACTTGTGTTGACCTAACAAGACCCTCACTCATTGACAACTGTGTCTTATCCGCATCATCCACCAAGTGAAACACTAATTGCCATTCCCCCCATCATCTTCTCCTGACTGTGGATGCTGAAGAGTTTGGGGATCAGTGCATAAGATATCCTCATGTCCATCTTTAGGGAGGGGGTCAGCTCACCTGCAGGCCCTCACCTACAATTTTTTGGGTGGTCAGCTCAAATATTATATTATTTTCTATGTTTCAGACTTGGAAGCAAACATAATTTGCTTTCCTTCGGTGGTGAATGTTTAACGCATGTGTTTTTTTTTATATTGTGGCACAGGGGAAAATAATTTTAAATATGTCAGACTTGACTCCCTTCTCTCCTCTCTCCTTTGAAGATGCCTTTTCAGGAGATATTAGACCCTTTCGCATTTTGGGCCTTGAGGAATTTCAATTATCAGCAGACACTTGAAAGCATGTGCGTTTCCAGGGGCAATGACCAGGAGTTCTTTTATCCTAGATTTGTCATTTTAAGGATTGACCATGTTTCTTTCTATTGTAGGAGAACATTACTGGTAATCATAGGCTTTCGCAGCCTATTGCATTAGGGTGTGCACCTAAAGCACAAACACACGCCAGCGTCGCGTATGTGTGTGTGTGTGTGTGTGTGTATATATATATATATATATATATATATATATTGTGAGAGTCGCTCTGGTAGACAGCGGTGCGGGTGCAGTTTAGAGGCAAAACAAAGAGTCCAGATTGTGCAACAAACAGTGTTTTATTCACACTTGCACACAAAATGAAAAACAGTCTCTTGGTGACAGTTCACACACAACGGAAATAACGTAGCCAAACAAAAACAGTCCAACACAGGTTCAGTCACCTGGGAGGTGTAGGTGCAGGTTCGCACCACGCTGTCGGCCCAGCCGCAGGAGAATCCAGCTTCAGGTAGCCAGGAACAAAATACCTCCTTACTGAGCTCTTTCCTCCTGGACAGAGAACTCCCAGCCCTGTTAGCAGCTCCAGGATAATCACACTCCCCAGACACAGCTGCTGGCTGCGTTTTATATCCAGCCCAAAACATGGACTGGACCGTGGGAGCAGCCACCCACCCTACTCTTTAGCTGCTCCCAGTAAGAGCCGGCCCGGATCGGCTTTGCAGCCATGCTATTTAACAAAGTCAAACAGCACTAGCTGCTGCAGACAAAAACCCGGCTCTCACCTCACCGAGGCCAGCAACCTCGGTGACACGTACCTGCCATCACATATGACACCTTGCACCTTACCACAATATATATATATATAGTGTTGAGCGAACAGTTCGAGCGTACCGAATTTTGGGCTCTGCGGGACCGGACCCGAAAAAAAAAAAAGTTCTGGTTCGGGTCCGTTGTTCGGCGATTTCTTCCCGCTTTCTGAAGGGCTGCACAGCAGCCAGTCAGCTAGCGTTTTACTTCTTGCACTAAGAAGCCATCACAGCCATGCCTACTAATGGCATGACTGTGATTGGCCAAGATGCAGCATGTGACCCAGCCTCTATTTATGCTGGAGTCACATAGTGCCGCACGTCGCACTGCTCTGATTAGTGTAGGGAGAGGATGCAGCTTCTATGAGGGCGAGATTAGGCAGGGAAAAGTGAGCAAAAATACCTAATGAAGTGATCAATCTACAGCTGTGAATGATTCAACTTCTGCTAGTTAATTGCTCACTGGTTTTTAGGCTGCACAGAGCGTTTTTCTGTCACTTTTTTCTGGGGTGATCGGCGGCCATTTTGTGACTTGTGGTGCACCAGAACAAGCTGCCACCAAGTTCATCAATACTAGTGTATTTTTTTGCTATATCCTACATCAGGGGCTTGGCTGTGCTTATTGTCACCCCTAGAAACTCAGGATAGAAATTTCTATATTTTATTAAGGGTTAAATTCAATTGCCAAAGTAGCAACCCCTAAATCTGGTGTCCCAGCAGTGGTTGGCAAAGTATAATAGTGTCCGGCAAAGAATATATTTTGTTCTGGGGTGAAATTCAATTGCCAAAATAGCAATACCGTAAATCAGTGGTTTCAACTGTGGCTGGCCAAGTTTAATAGTGTCCGGCAAAGGATAGATTTTGTTCTGGAGTGAAATTCACTTGCCAATATAGCAATACCCTGAATCTGGTGTTCCAGCTGTTGCAGGCCAAGTGTTAATCAGTACGTAAAGGGTATATTACACTCAAGGTGTATATACAAGTGCTGAAGGGTCATCTTCAATAACTTCACACGCTACCGTGCATCTCCCATTGTATTTCTGTCCGTTAAAGGGTATATTACACAAAGTGTTAAAATACAATTGCTGAAGGCATAATCCTACATATTTTTCACACGCTACTGTGCATCTCCAAGTGTAAATCTGTCCATAAAGGATACCTTTCATCCAGGGCCTAAATACTAGCCCTACAATTGATATTCCCCTAAATCAGTGGTTACTGCTGTGCCTGGATTAGTGTATTATGGTACATTAGTGTTAGGTGCCTGTAAAAAACAGGCCTGAATTTGAAATCAATACATTGGGCCAAATATTTTTTTATTATTGTGGTGCCTGGTGAGCGGTAACAATGAGGAAAACATCTAGTAAGGGACACGGTCCTGGTGGTGTTAGTGGACCCTCTGGTGCTGGGAGAGGGCGTGGCCATTCTGCCACAGCCACACGTCCTAGTGAACCAACTACCTCAGGTTCCAGTACCCGCCAGAATTTACAGCGATATTTGGTGGGGCCCAATGCAGTTCTAAGGATAATAAGGCCTGAGCAGGTACAGGCGGTAGTCAGTTGGTTGGCCAACAGTGGATCCAGCATGTTCACAACATTATCTCACACCCAGTCTTGGTGCATATCAGGAAAACTGTCTGAGCCTTAAGTTATGCAGCAGTCTCTTATGCTGTTTGAAGACTCTGCTGGCAGGGTTTCCCAAGGGAATCCACCTAGCCATTCCCCAGTGGTGGAAGACATAGAATGCACTGATGCACAACCACTTATGTTTCCTGATGATGAGGACATGGGAATTCCACCTCATCGGAGTCTGCACGTCTCTGATGATGACGAAACACAGGTGCCAACTGCTGCGTCTTTCTGCAGTGTGCAGACCGAACAGGAGGTCAGGGAGGAAGACTGTGTGGAAGACGATGCAGGGGACGATAAGGTCCTAAACCCCACATGGAATGAAGGTCGTGCCACTGACTTTCATAGTTCAGAGGAAGAGGCAGTGGTGAGACCGAGCCAACAGCGTAGCTAAGAGAGAGCAGGGGCAAAAAGCAGAACAGCCGCCGCCAGAGTTCGCCTGGTACTGGCCACCGCCACCAGGGACCGAGCACCCCAAAGGCAGCTTCAAGGAGTTCCCTGGCATAGCACTTCTTTAAACAATGTGCTGATGACAAGACCTGAGTTGTTTGCACGCTGTGCCATCAGAGCCTGAAGCGAGGCTTTAACGTTCTGAACCTTAGCACAACCAGCATGACCAGGCATCTACATGCAAAGCATGAACTGCAGTGGAGAAAACACCTTAAAAACAAGGAACTCACTCTGGCTCCCCCTGCTCCCTCTTCCTCCGCCTCGGGAGGAATGTTGGCACCTGCTGCCCACCAAACAGAGGATGTGCCACCGACACCACCACCTGCGTCACCAAGCATCTCCACCATGTTACACGGCAGCGTTCAGCTCTCCATCTCACAAACCTTGGAGAGAAAGCGTAAATTCCCACCTAGCCACCCTCGAGGCCCTGGGCCTGAATGCCAGCATTTCTAAACTACTGGCCTTTGAAATGCTGTCATTCAGGCTGGTGGACACAGACAGCTTCAAACAGCTGATGGCGATGGCTGTCCCACAGTATATTGTTCCCAGCCGCCACTACTTCTCCAAGACAGCCGTACCTTCCCTGCACAACTAAGTATCCGATAAAATCAAGTGTGCACTGCGCAACGCCATCTGTGGCAAGGTCCACCTAACCACAGATACGTGGACCAGTAAGCACGACCAGGGACGCTATATCTCTCTAACTGCACACTGGGTAAATGTAGTGGCGGCTGGGACCCAGGCGAAGAGTTCTTTGGCGCATGTCCTTCCGCCGCCAAGGATCGCAGGGCATCATTCTTTGACTCCTGTAGCCTCCTCCTCCTACTCGGCTTCCTCCCCTCTGATTCCACCAGCTCATCCAGTCACACCTTCACCACCAACTTCAGCAGAGCCCGGTGTAAGCGTCAGCAGGCCATTCTGAAACTCATATGTTTGGGGACAGGCCCCACACCGCGCAGGAGTTGTGGCGGGGTATTGAACAACAGACCGACGAGTGGTTTCTGCTGGTGGGCCTCAAGCCCGGCCTGGTGGTGTGCGATAATGGGCGAAATCTCGTCACAGCTCTGGGACTAGCCGGTTTGGCGCACATCCCTTGCCTGGCACATGTGCTGAATTTGGTGGTGCAGAAGTTCATTCACAACTACCCGACATGTCAGAGCTGCTGCATAAAGTGCAGGCTGTCTGTGCGCGCTTCCGGCGTTCACATCCTGCCGCTGCTCGCCTGTCTGCGCTACAGCGTAACCTCGGCCTTCCCGCTCACCGCCTCATATGCGGCGTGCCCACCAAGTGGAACTCCACCTTGCACATGCTGGCAATGTTTCAGCTGCAGCACACACGGGTGAGTCGCTCGGCGGAACAGCACTACTTCACCACCAATTACTGGGCCTCCATGCGAGACCTGTGTGCCCTGTTGCGCTGTTTCGAGTACCCCACCAACATGGCCAGTGGCGATGGCGCCGTTATCAGCGTTACAATACCACTTCTATGTCTCCATGAGAAAACACTTAGCGCGATGATGAAAGAGGAGGTGGCCCAGGAGGAGGAGGGGAGGAGAATGAGGGTCATTTTCAGCACTTTCAGGTCAGTCTGTTAGAAGTGCCTCAGAGGGAGGTTTTTGCAACAGCAGAGGCCAGGTACAAATGTGGCCAGCCAGGGCCCACTACTGGAGGATGAGGAGGATGAGGTGGAGGAGGATGAGGATGAAGCAGGCTCCCAGCGGTGGCACCCAACACAGCTCAGGCCCATCACTGGTGTGTGGCTGGGGGGATACGGAGGACGATGGCGATACGCCTCCCTGGGGGCACACATGAGCGACTACATGCTGCAGCGCCTGCGCAGCGACAGCAGAGTTGCCCACATTTTAACATGTGTGGACTACTGGGTTGCCACACTGCTGGATCCCCGGTACAAAGACAATGTGCCCACCTTATTTCCTGCACTGGATGCGTGAGTACAAGCGCACGCTGGTAGGCGCGCTCCTGAGATCATTCCCAAATGTCACTGGGAACAGGTGGAAGCCCAAGGCAAAGGTAGAGGTGGAGCAAGAGGTTGCCAATGCAGTTGTGTCATGGCCAGCTCCTCTGAGGGCAGGGTTAGCATGGCAGAAATGTGGAAAAGTTTTGTCTCCACACTATAGCATGAGGCAGCATTTCACTAACATGGTTGAACAGTGCGTCTGCACACCCCTCCACGTACTGACTGATGGTTCGGCCCCATTCAACTTCTGGGTCTCCAAATTGTCCACGTGGCCAGAGTTAGCCTTTTTGCCTTGGAGGTGCTGGCCTGCCCGGCGGCCAGCGTTTTGTCTGAGCGTGTATTCAGCACGGCAGGGGCTTCATTACTGACAAATGCAGCCGCCTGTCCACAGCCAACGTGGACAAGCTGACATTCATAAAAATGAACCAGGCATGGATCCCACAGGACCTGTCCCTCCCTTGTGCAGAAAAGACATTTATAACTGCCTCCCCTCAACCATATATTCTTGTACTCCGGGCACTTCTTTATTGAATCCTCATTTTTTTAACTTTACCATGATCTTGCGGTGCAACCTAAATTTGAATGAACCTCTCCTCAATCTGGGCGCCGGGGCTTAAATAACTGAAAGTGGCCTGTTACAATGGTGGCTGACATGAAGCCTGAACCTCTGCCATGCGACCTCTCTCCTCTGTCTGGATGCCGTGGGCTAAATATCTGGAAGTGCCCTTCTCCAGTGGTGGGTGATATGACGCCTTATTCCTTGCTGTGGGACCTCTCTCCTCTGTCTGGGTGCTGGGGCCTAAATAACTGAAAGTGGCCTTCTCCAGTCGTGGGTGATATGACGCATGATTCCTTATGTGGGACCTCTCTCCTCTGTCTGGGTGCTGGGGCATAAATAACTGAAAGCGGCCTTCTCCAGTGGTGGGTGATATGACGCCTTATTCCTTATTCCGAATCCTCAGTGCGAACACACATCCTAACAGTGCCCCTATATATATATATATATATATATATATATACACACATATAAACTAAACACACATATATATGTTTTTAGCCTGAACTCACACTCTGCCCCGCGCTTCCAGCTGTGGCCACATAGAGGGCACCAGAGCCACAACTATGCGTGTCTGTGGAACCCAGCCAGCAGATCTGAGCGAGGGGCAGAGGTGAGTGCGTGCCCGAATAGTGCGGGAAGAGATACTGACTAAAACAGACACCGTGCATCCTATCCACCCCACCTCACTAGTAGCTCTGTGTGAGGAACTATATATTGGAAAACACATGACAGCCAACTGCAGAGCAGAGCTGAATACATGGTCGAGTGACCCCTGTAAGCGACTCCTGTGACGTGCTTTCCACATAGTGTAATCTCACACTAAAGCTATATTAAGAAGCCTAACATACCCTGTCTAGAACACTAGACTCAATGTCCCTTCCCCATAATAAATGTATGTTTTTTTTTCTCAGACATTTCATTTATTTTATAACACACCCTTTTTTTTTTTTTTTTTTTTTTTTTTTAAACACCCTTCCTGAACCTTACTACTCCACCTTGCTGAGTGAATTCACCTGTGCGCCCCCTGGATAGAAACAACATGCTGAAGCCTTATTTGTCCGCCCCTCCCCCTGCCTGTCTAACAGCACAGCGGCCTGTGCAATACTTTATCGTTCGGGCACATGCTGTGCCCTGCACCCTACGTGTCATGCCACATGGGGAGAAGAGCTCCCCCTTACCCAGGAGCCGACACACCGCCGGCCGGACTTAAAGCAACGATGCTGCTGGATGAGGCAGCTACTTATCTGGACAGTAGAAAGTCAGGGCTTGGAACTGCCGTGTAGCACTGCACCTTTGTTGCTCCCTGAGGGCGGTATGTAGAGCTCCCACACCATACGCTGGAGACGGCGTTCACTGTAGGGAGGGACGTCTGGCCAGATATAGTCATCATCGCCCCTCCCACAAATACAGGCCAATAAACCAGCCTTAACACGTATAATATCGACTACAGTTAATGACTGTAAATACTTACAGTTCAGCGCCAGCAGGCTCAGTATCAGTGCTCTGGGCAGCTGGACTCAGGGCTGGAAGTGGGCACCGCTCTTCAGTTCAGGAAGGAAACCTATAAGGCGCACCGGCCCATAAGACTAGGTTTTAGAGGGGACAATAAGAAAAAAATATATTTTCATTACACCTCAGGTCCGACCACCGATCAGACCCCCAATGTTAATCAGACCTCATCTGACAGCCCCAATCAGACCCCCAATCTTAATAAGACCCCAATCAGACCCCAATGTAAATGACCCCCAATCATACCTCAGATAAGAGCCCCATGCCTCTCATTACCCCTAAAATCAGCTCTTATGCCTCTCAGCCCCCATTATGCCTCTCAGGATTCTCAGCCCCCCATTATGCCTCTCAGCCCAATTTATGCCTCAGCCCCCTCATTAGCCTCTCAGCCCAATTTATGCCTCAGCCCCCCCATATTATGCCCTCAGCCCCCCATTATCCCTCTCAGCCCAATTTATGCCTTAGCCCCCATTATGCCTCTCAGCCCAATTTATGCCTCAGCCCCCATATTATGCCTCTCACCCCCCATTATGCCTCTCAGCCCCCATATTATCCCTCTTGGCCCATATTATGCCTCTCAGCCCCCCCATTATCCCTCTCAGCCCAATATGTGTCTAACCCCCCCATTATTCCTCTCAGCCCAATATATGCCTCAGCCCCCCCCATTATGCCTCTCAGCCCAATTTATGCCTCAGCCCCCCATTTTGCCTCTCAGCCCAATTTATGCCTCTGTCTCTCACCCCATATTATGCCTCTCATTCCCCCCTCCCTGTAATGCACCAAATTGGTCAGTTAGGATCTCAAGCGCTGAGTCCTTTGACATCCACTTTTGTCACACTGCTTGAGTGTTGGCGGTGTCTATTGCGGCTGCTCAGTGTGAACCCCAGGCGGCTCTCTCAGTCTTAACCTCTTAGGACACAGGGCGTACAGGTACGCCCTAATGTCCGAGTCCTTAGGACACAGGCGTACCTGTACGCCCTGTGTTTAAACTGCTACTGCACCCGATGTGGGCGCGGTAGCAACATGGTTCCTGCTGATGTAGATCAGCAGGAACCATGTTCTAATACCGAGGGGTCATGTGACCCCCCCGTATCGGCGATCGCTGCAAACCGCAGGTCAATTCCAGACCTGCGGTTTGCAGCGATTTGCGATCTCTGATCCCCGCGGTCTGTGACCGCGGGGATCAGAGAGTTAATTGCCCCAAAGTTAAAAATTTTAACCCCTCCTGCAGCCCCCAATCTTGTTATGGCGGCGGGGTGCAGGGGGTGGTTGCGGCGGCGGAGGCGGTCCCTTGTAATAATTCCCTGGTGTCTAGTGGTTCTAATAGAAGGGAGGGGTTCTGGACCATAAAAATCCTACTTTCAAGAAGTAGAAAATGGCGCCACACCAGAATAGACAGATAGATAGAATATTGGATAGGTATTACCAATGTTGGTAGTATAGCACTTACTTCACTAGGGAGGGAAACCTGTGGGGCACAGGGAAGTGTCTCCAGAGGTTTTACCTCCCCGCCAAGACAGCTTAACGGATCGATAATCCAGTGGTGAATACAGATATAAAAACAATGATGGATATTAGGACTTACTTCACTAGGGAGGAAACCTACAGAGATAAGCTCAAGACACTCTGAGGTTTTAACCTCCCTCGCCTGGGTCAGCTTGAACTGATGGTGGAAATAATCAGCAGGTCCAATCGGATCCTCTTGAAATTTTCTTTATTGGTAAAGAGACAGGCAGTGTGGTACAAAAAGGGCTCAACGCGTTTCGGGTCACAAATAATCCCCCTTCATCAGGAGCATGAATATACATGGAGAGAGGCATGGTTTATTTAAAGGCTAAAAGGCGCCACAAGTTAGCGGTGCGTCATTTCAGGTTTGCGTTCCAGAGTGGAACGCACCGGATGCTAAGTGAATGTGCCAATACGTTCAAAAATATATATATACGCCCCATCCTATGCAAATTTGTTCATGGGCCTCTTTGAAGAATCCCATGGCCTCCTATCTCACCCTAATATCAAATTTTATCGACGATATATCGATGATATT
>JAKVIS010001813.1:0-28568 GCA_033119425.1 Bufotes viridis
ACAGAAAACTGCTGCAAATTGGACACCAGAATTTTTAAAATGCTAGTTTTGGTACATAAGTTCCCACACGGGGAGATACAATTCCTTTTTACAGGAGTAAAAACGTGCGGCCTACTGTTTCTGGTCTAACTAACACCAGATTGATTAAATTGGCCTTTTTTTCACCAAAATTACAACACTGGACAATGTAATGCCTTTTTCAGGTATTAATTACAAGAAGACTGCTGCTAATTGGACACCAGAATTTTTAAAATGCTAGTTTTGGTACATAGGTTCCCACACGGGGAGATATAATTCCTTTTTACAGGAGTAAAAATGTGAGGCCTACTGTTTCTGGTCTAACTAACACCAGATTGATTAAATTGGCCATTTTTTCACCAACATTACAACACTGGACAATGTAATGCCTTTTTCAGGTATTAATTACAAGAAGACTGCTGCTAATTGGACGCCAGAATTTTTAAAATGCTAGTTTTGGTACATAGATTCCCACACGG
Organism: Bufotes viridis; assembly: GCA_033119425.1. Lineage (NCBI taxonomy): Eukaryota > Metazoa > Chordata > Amphibia > Anura > Bufonidae > Bufotes > Bufotes viridis. The sequence continues at coordinate 498 of JAKVIS010001813.1, forward strand.
GGACATATAATTTCTTTTTACAGGAGTAAAAACGTGCGGCCTACTGTTTCTGGTCTAACTAACACCAGATTGATTAAATTGGCCTTTTTTTCACCAAAATTACAACACTGGACAATGTAATGCCTTTTTCCGGTATTAATTCCTTTTACAGGAGTAAAAGCGTGAGGCCTACTGTTTCTGGTCTAACTAACACCAGATTGATTAAATTGGCCTTTTTTTCACCAAAATTACAACACTGGACAATGTAATGCCTTTTTCGGTATTAATTACAAGAAGACTGCTGCTAATTGGACACCAGAATTTTTAAAATGCTAGTTTGTGTACATAAATTCCCACACTGGAAGATATAATTCCTTTTTCCGGTATTAATTACAAGAAAACTGCTGCAAATTGAACACCAGAATTTTTAAAATGCTAGTTTTGGTACATAGATTCCCACACGGGAGATATAATTCCTTTTACAGGAGTAAAAACGTGCGGCCTACTGTTTCTGGTCTAACTAACACCAGATTGATTAAATTGGCGTTTTTCACCAAAATTACAACACTGGACAATGTAATGCCTTTTTCCGGTATTAATTCCTTTTACAGGAGTAAAAACGTGAGGCCTACTGTTTCTGGTCTAACTAACACCAGATTGATTAAATTGGCCTTTTTTTACCAAAATTACAACACTGGACAATGTAATGCCTTTTTCAGGCATAATTACAAGAAGACTGCTGCTAATTGGACACCAGAATTTTTAAAATGCTAGTTTGTGTACATAAATTCCCACACTGGAAGATATAATTCCTTTTTCCGGTATTAATTACAAGAAAACTGCTGCAAATTGGACACCAGAATTTTCGAAATGCTAGTTTTGGTACATAAGTTCCCACACGGGAGATACAATTCCTTTTACAGGAGTAAAAACGTGCGGCCTACTGTTTCTGGTCTAACTAACACCAGATTGATTAAATTGGCCTTTTTTCACCAAAATTACAACACTGGACAATGTAATGCCTTTTTCAGGTAATAATTACAAGAAGACTGCTGCTAATTGGACACCAGAATTTTTAAAATGCTAGTTTGTGTACATAAATTCCCACACTGAAAAATATAATTCCTTTTTCCTGTATTAATTACAAGAAAACTGCTGCAAATTGGACACCAGAATTTTTAAAATGCTAGTTTTGGTACATAGGTTCCCACACGGGAGATATAATTCCTTTTACAGGAGTAAAAACGTGAGGCCTACTGTTTCTGGTCTAACTAACACCAGATTGATTAAATTGGCCTTTTTTCACCAAAATTACAACACTGGACAATGTAATGCCTTTTTCAGGTATTAATTACAAGAAGACTGCTGCTAATTGGACACCAGAATTTTTAAAATGCTAGTTTGTGTACATAAATTCCCACACTGGAAGATATAATTCCTTTTCCGGTATTAATTACAAGAAAACTGCTGCAAATTGGACACCAGAATTTTTAAAATGCTAGTTTTGGTACATAGGTTCCCACACGGGGAGATATAATTCCTTTTACAGGAGTAAAAACGTGAGGCCTACTGTTTCTGGTCTAACTAACACCAGATTGATTAAATTGGCCTTTTTTCACCAAAATTACAACACTGGACAATGTAATGCCTTTTTCAGGTATTAATTACAAGAAGACTGCTGCTAATTGGACACCAGAATTTTTAAAATGCTAGTTTGTGTACATAAATTCCCACACTGGAAGATATAATTCCTTTTCCGGTATTAATTACAAGAAAACTGCTGCAAATTGGACACCAGAATTTTTAAAATGCTAGTTTTGGTACATAGGTTCCCACACGGGAGATATAATTCCTTTTACAGGAGTAAAAACGTGAGGCCTACTGTTTCTGGTCTAACTAACACCAGATTGGTAAATTGGCCTTTTTTCACCAAAATTACAACACTGGACAATGTAATGCCTTTTTCCGGTATTAATTCCTTTTACAGGAGTAAAACGTGAGGCCTACTGTTTCTGGTGTACATAACACCAGATTGATTAAATTGGCCTTTTTTTCACCAAAATTACAACACTGGACAATGTAATGCCTTTTTCAGGTATTAATTACAAGAAGACTGCTGCTAATTGGACACCAGAATTTTTAAAATGCTAGTTTGTGTACATAAATTCCCACACTGGAAGATATAATTCCTTTTCCGGTATTAATTACAAGAAAACTGCTGCAAATTGGACACCAGAATTTTTAAAATGCTAGTTTTGGTACATAGGTTCCCACACGGGAGATATAATTCCTTTTACAGGAGTAAAAACGTGCGGCCTACTGTTTCTGGTCTAACTAACACCAGATTGATTAAATTGGCCTTTGTTTCACCAAAATTACAACACTGGACAATGTAATGCCTTTTTCAGGTATTAATTACAAGAAGACTGCTGCTAATTGGACACCAGAATTTTTAAAATGCTAGTTTGTGTACATAAATTCCCACACTGGAAGATATAATTCCTTTTCCGGTATTAATTACAAGAAAACTGCTGCAAATTGGACACCAGAATTTTTAAAATGCTAGTTTTGGTACATAGGTTCCCACACGGGAGATACAATTCCTTTTACAGGAGTAAAAACGTGAGGCCTACTGTTTCTGGTCTAACTAACACCAGATTGATTAAATTGGCCTTTTTTTCACCAAAATTACAACACTGGACAATGTAATGCCTTTTTCAGGTATTAATTACAAGAAGACTGCTGCTAATTGGACACCAGAATTTTTAAATGCTAGTTTGTGTACATAAATTCCCACACTGGAAGATATAATTCCTTTTTCCGGTATTAATTACAAGAAAACTGCTGCAAATTGGACACCAGAATTTTTAAAATGCTAGTTTTGGTACATAGGTTCCCACACGGGAGATATAATTCCTTTTACAGGAGTAAAAACGTGAGGCCTACTGTTTCTGGTCTAACTAACACCAGATTGATTAAATTGGCCTTTTTTTCACCAAAATTACAACACTGGACAATGTAATGCCTTTTTCAGGTATTAATTACAAGAAGACTGCTGCTAATTGGACACCAGAATTTTTAAAATGCTAGTTTGTGTACATAAATTCCCACACTGGAAGATATAATTCCTTTTCCGGTATTAATTACAAGAAAACTGCTGCAAATTGGACACCAGAATTTTTAAAATGCTAGTTTTGGTACATAGGTTCCCACACGGGAGATATAATTCCTTTTACAGGAGTAAAAACGTGAGGCCTACTGTTTCTGGTCTAACTAACACCAGATTGATTAAATTGGCCTTTTTTCACCAAAATTACAACACTGGACAATGTAATGCCTTTTTCCGGTATTAATTCCTTTTACAGGAGTAAAACGTGAGGCCTACTGTTTCTGGTGTAACTAACACCAGATTGATTAAATTGGCCATTTTTTCACCAAAATTACAACACTGGACAATGTAATGCCTTTTTCAGGTATTAATTACAAGAAGACTGCTGCTAATTGGACACCAGAATTTTTAAAATGCTAGTTTGTGTACATAAATTCCCACACTGGAAGATATAATTCCTTTTCCGGTATTAATTACAAGAAAACTGCTGCAAATTGGACACCAGAATTTTTAAAATGCTAGTTTTGGTACATAGGTTCCCACATCGGGAGATATAATTCCTTTTACAGGAGTAAAAACGTGAGGCCTACTGTTTCTGGTCTAACTAACACCAGATTGATTAAATTGGCCTTTTTTTCACCAAAATTACAACACTGGACAATGTAATGCCTTTTTCAGGTATTAATTACAAGAAGACTGCTGCTAATTGGACACCAGAATTTTTAAAATGCTAGTTTGTGTACATAAATTCCCACACTGGAAGATATAATTCCTTTTTCCGGTATTAATTACAAGAAAACTGCTGCAAATTGGACACCAGAATTTTTAAAATGCTAGTTTTGGTACATAGGTTCCCACACGGGAGATATAATTCCTTTTACAGGAGTAAAAACGTGAGGCCTACTGTTTCTGGTCTAACTAACACCAGATTGATTAAATTGGCCTTTTTTTCACCAAAATTACAACACTGGACAATGTAATGCCTTTTTCAGGTATTAATTACAAGAAGACTGCTGCTAATTGGACACCAGAATTTTTAAAATGCTAGTTTGTGTACATAAATTCCCACACTGGAAGATATAATTCCTTTTTCCGGTATTAATTACAAGAAAACTGCTGCAAATTGGACACCAGAATTTTTAAAATGCTAGTTTTGGTACATAGGTTCCCACACGGGAGATATAATTCCTTTTACAGGAGTAAAAACGTGAGGCCTACTGTTTCTGGTCTAACTAACACCAGATTGATTAAATTGGCCTTTTTTCACCAAAATTACAACACTGGACAATGTAATGCCTTTTTCAGGTATTAATTACAAGAAGACTGCTGCTAATTGGACACCAGAATTTTTAAAATGCTAGTTTGTGTACATAAATTCCCACACTGGAAGATATAATTCCTTTTTCCGGTATTAATTACAAGAAAACTGCTGCAAATTGGACACCAGAATTTTTAAAATGCTAGTTTTGGTACATAGATTCCCACACGGGAGATATAATTCCTTTTACAGGAGTAAAACGTGCGGCCTACTGTTTCTGGTCTAACTAACACCAGATTGATTAAATTGGCCTTTTTTCACCAAAATTACAACACTGGACAATGTAATGCCTTTTTCCGGTATTAATTCCTTTTTACAGGAGTAAAAACGTGAGGCCTACTGTTTCTGGTGTACCTAACACCAGATTGATTAAATTGGCCTTTTTTCACCAAAATTACAACACTGGACAATGTAATGCCTTTTTCAGGTATTAATTACAAGAAGACTGCTGCTAATTGGACACCAGAATTTTTAAAATGCTAGTTTGTGTACATAAATTCCCACACTGGAAGATATAATTCCTTTTTCCGGTATTAATTACAAGAAAACTGCTGCAAATTGGACACCAGAATTTTTAAAATGCTAGTTTTGGTACATAGGTTCCCACATCGGGAGATATAATTCCTTTTACAGGAGTAAAAACGTGCGGCCTACTGTTTCTGGTCTAACTAACACCAGATTGATTAAATTGGCCTTTTTTTCACCAAAATTACAACACTGGACAATGTAATGCCTTTTTCAGGTATTAATTACAAGAAGACTGCTGCTAATTGGACACCAGAATTTTTAAAATGCTAGTTTGTGTACATAAATTCCCACACTGGAAGATATAATTCCTTTTTCCGGTATTAATTACAAGAAAACTGCTGCAAATTGGACACCAGAATTTTTAAAATGCTAGTTTTGGTACATAGGTTCCCACACGGGGAGATATAATTCCTTTTACAGGAGTAAAACGTGCGGCCTACTGTTTCTGGTCTAACTAACACCAGATTGATTAAATTGGCCTTTTTTCACCAAAATTACAACACTGGACAATGTAATGCCTTTTTCCGGTATTAATTCCTTTTACAGGAGTAAAAACGTGAGGCCTACTATTTCTGGTGTACCTAACACCAGATTCATTAAATTGGCCTTTTTTTCACCAAAATTACAACACTGGACAATGTAATGCCTTTTTCAGGTATTAATTACAAGAAGACTGCTGCTAATTGGACGCCAGAATTTTTAAAATGCTAGTTTTGGTACATAGATTCCCACACGGGGACATATAATTCCTTTTACAGGAGTAAACGTGCAGGCCTACTGTTTCTGGTCTAACTAACACCAGATTGATTAAATTGGCCTTTTTTCACCAAAATTACAACACTGGACAATGTAATGCCTTTTTCCGGTATTAATTCCTTTTACAGGAGTAAAACGTGAGGCCTACTGTTTCTGGTCTAACTAACACCAGATTGATTAAATTGGCCTTTTTTTCACCAAAATTACAACACTGGACAATGTAATGCCTTTTTCAGGTATTAATTACAAGAAGACTGCTGCTAATTGGACACCAGAATTTTTAAAATGCTAGTTTGTGTACATAAATTCCCACACTGGAAGATATAATTCCTTTTTCCGGTATTAATTACAAGAAAACTGCTGCAAATTGAACACCAGAATTTTTAAAATGCTAGTTTTGGTACATAGGTTCCCACACGGGAGATATAATTCCTTTTACAGGAGTAAAACGTGCGGCCTACTGTTTCTGGTCTAACTAACACCAGATTGGTAAATTGGCCTTTTTTCACCAAAATTACAACACTGGACAATGTAATGCCTTTTTCCGGTATTAATTCCTTTTTACAGGAGTAAAAACGTGCGGCCTACTGTTTCTGGTCTAACTAACACCAGATTGATTAAATTGGCCTTTTTTTCACCAAAATTAAAACACTGGACAATGTAATGCCTTTTTCAGGTATTAATTACAAGAAGACTGCTGCTAATTGGACGCCAGAATTTTTAAAATGCTAGTTTGTGTACATAAATTCCCACACTGGAAGATATAATTCCTTTTTCCGGTATTAATTACAAGAAAACTGCTGCAAATTGGACACCAGAATTTTTAAAATGCTAGTTTTGGTACATAGGTTCCCACTCGGGGAGATATAATTCCTTTTTACAGGAGTAAAAATGTGCGGCCTACTGTTTCTGGTCTAACTAACACCAGATTGATTAAATTGGCTTTTTTTCACCAAAATTACAACACTGGACAATGTAATGCCTTTTTCAGGTATTAATTACAAGAAGACTGCTGCTAATTGGACACCAGAATTTTTAAAATGCTAGTTTGTGTACATAAATTCCCACACTGGAAGATATAATTCCTTTTTCCGGTATTAATTACAAGAAAACTGCTGCAAATTGGACACCAGAATTTTTAAAATGCTAGTTTTGGTACATAAGTTCCCACACGGGAGATACAATTCCTTTTACAGGAGTAAAACGTGCGGCCTACTGTTTCTGGTCTAACTAACACCAGATTGATTAAATTGGCCTTTTTTCACCAAAATTACAACACTGGACAATGTAATGCCTTTTTCGGTATTAATTCCTTTTACAGGAGTAAAAACGTGAGGCCAACTGTTTCTGGTGTACCTAACACCAGATTCATTAAATTGGCCTTTTTTCACCAAAATTACAACACTGGACAATGTAATGCCTTTTTCAGGTATTAATTACAAGAAGACTGCTGCTAATTGGACGCCAGAATTTTTAAAATGCTAGTTTTGGTACATAGATTCCCACACGGGGACATATAATTTCTTTTTACAGGAGTAAAAACGTGCGGCCTACTGTTTCTGGTCTAACTAACACCAGATTGATTAAATTGGCCTTTTTTCACCAAAATTACAACACTGGACAATGTAATGCCTTTTTCCGGTATTAATTCCTTTTACAGGAGTAAAACGTGAGGCCTACTGTTTCTGGTCTAACTAACACCAGATTGATTAAATTGGCCTTTTTTTCACCAAAATTACAACACTGGACAATGTAATGCCTTTTTCCGGTATTAATTACAAGAAGACTGCTGCTAATTGGACACCAGAATTTTTAAAATGCTAGTTTGTGTACATAAATTCCCACACTGGAAGATATAATTCCTTTTTCCGGTATTAATTACAAGAAAACTGCTGCAAATTGAACACCAGAATTTTTAAAATGCTAGTTTTGGTACATAGATTCCCACACGGGGAGATATAATTCCTTTTTACAGGAGTAAAAACGTGCGGCCTACTGTTTCTGGTCTAACTAACACCAGATTGATTAAATTGGCGTTTTTTTCACCAAAATTACAACACTGGACAATGTAATGCCTTTTTCCGGTATTAATTCCTTTTTACAGGAGTAAAAACGTGAGGCCTACTGTTTCTGGTCTAACTAACACCAGATTGATTAAATTGGCCTTTTTTTTTACCAAAATTACAACACTGGACAATGTAATGCCTTTTTCAGGCATAATTACAAGAAGACTGCTGCTAATTGGACACCAGAATTTTTAAAATGCTAGTTTGTGTACATAAATTCCCACACTGGAAGATATAATTCCTTTTTCCGGTATTAATTACAAGAAAACTGCTGCAAATTGGACACCAGAATTTTCGAAATGCTAGTTTTGGTACATAAGTTCCCACACGGGGAGATACAATTCCTTTTTACAGGAGTAAAAACGTGCGGCCTACTGTTTCTGGTCTAACTAACACCAGATTGATTAAATTGGCCTTTTTTTCACCAAAATTACAACACTGGACAATGTAATGCCTTTTTCAGGCATAATTACAAGAAGACTGCTGCTAATTGGACACCAGAATTTTTAAAATGCTAGTTTGTGTACATAAATTCCCACACTGAAAAATATAATTCCTTTTTCCGGTATTAATTACAAGAAAACTGCTGCAAATTGGACACCAGAATTTTTAAAATGCTAGTTTTGGTACATAGGTTCCCACACGGGAGATATAATTCCTTTTTACAGGAGTAAAAATGTGAGGCCTACTGTTTCTGGTCTAACTAACACCAGATTGATTAAATTGGCCATTTTTTCACCAACATTACAACACTGGACAATGTAATGCCTTTTTCAGGTATTAATTACAAGAAGACTGCTGCTAATTGGACACCAGAATTTTTAAAATGCTAGTTTGTGTAAATAAATTCCCACACTGGAAGATATAATTCCTTTTTCCGGTATTAATTACAAGAAAACTGCTGCAAATTGGACACCAGAATTTTTAAAATGCTAGTTTTGGTACATAGGTTCCCACACGGGGAGATATAATTCCTTTTTACAGGAGTAAAAACATGAGGCCTACTGTTTCTGGTCTAACTAACACCAGATTGGTAAATTGGCCTTTTTTTCACCAAAATTACAACACTGGACAATGTAATGCCTTTTTCCGGTATTAATTCCTTTTTACAGGAGTAAAAACGTGAGGCCTACTGTTTCTGGTGTACATAACACCAGATTCATTAAATTGGCCTTTTTTTCACCAAAATTACAACACTGGACAATGTAATGCCTTTTTCAGGTATTAATTACAAGAAGACTGCTGCTAATTGGACACCAGAATTTTTAAAATGCTAATTTGTGTACATAAATTCCCACATTGGAAGACATAATTCCTTTTCCGGTATTAATTACAAGAAAACTGCTGCAAATTGGACACCAGAATTTTTAAAATGCTAGTTTTGGTACATAGATTCCCACACGGGAGATATAATTCCTTTTACAGGAGTAAAAACGTGCGGCCTACTGTTTCTGGTCTAACTAACACCAGATTGATTAAATTGGCCTTTGTTTCACCAAAATTACAACACTGGACAATGTAATGCCTTTTTCAGGTATTAATTACAAGAAGACTGCTGCTAATTGGACACCAGAATTTTTAAAATGCTAGTTTGTGTACATAAATTCCCACACTGGAAGATATAATTCCTTTTTCCGGTATTAATTACAAGAAAACTGCTGCAAATTGGACACCAGAATTTTTAAAATGCTAGTTTTGGTACATAAGTTCCCACACGGGAGATACAATTCCTTTTACAGGAGTAAAACGTGCGGCCTACTGTTTCTGGTCTAACTAACACCAGATTGATTAAATTGGCCTTTTTTTCACCAAAATTACAACACTGGACAATGTAATGCCTTTTTCAGGTATTAATTACAAGAAGACTGCTGCTAATTGGACACCAGAATTTTTAAAATGCTAGTTTGTGTACATAAATTCCCACACTGGAAGGTATAATTCCTTTTTCCGGTATTAATTACAAGAAAACTGCTGCAAATTGGACACCAGAATTTTTAAAATGCTAGTTTTGGTACATAGGTTCCCACACGGGGAAATATAATTCCTTTTTACAGGAGTAAAAACATGAGGCCTACTGTTTCTGGTCTAACTAACACCAGATTGATTAAATTGGCCTTTTTTTCACCAAAATTACAACACTGGACAATGTAATGCCTTTTTCAGGTATTAATTACAAGAAGACTGCTGCTAATTGGAAACCAGAATTTTTAAAATGCTAGTTTGTGTACATAAATTCCCACACTGGAAGATATAATTCCTTTTTCCGGTATTAATTACAAGAAAACTGCTGCAAATTGGACACCAGAATTTTCAAAATGCTAGTTTTGGTACATAGGTTCCCACACGGGGAGATATAATTCCTTTTTACAGGAGTAAAAACGTGAGGCCTACTGTTTCTGGTGTAACTAACACCAGATTGATTAAATTGGCCTTTTTTTCACCAAAATTACAACACTGGACAATGTAATGCCTTTTTCAGGTATTAATTACAAGAAGACTGCTGCTAATTGGACACCAGAATTTTTAAAATGCTAGTTTGTGTACATAAATTCCCACACTGGAAGGTATAATTCCTTTTTCCGGTATTAATTACAAGAAAACTGCTGCAAATTGGACACCAGAATTTTTAAAATGCTAGTTTTGGTACATAGGTTCCCACACGGGAGATATAATTCCTTTTACAGGAGTAAAAACGTGAGGCCTACTGTTTCTGGTCTAACTAACACCAGATTGATTAAATTGGCCTTTTTTCACCAAAATTACAACACTGGACAATGTAATGCCTTTTTCAGGTATTAATTACAAGAAGACTGCTGCTAATTGGACACCAGAATTTTTAAAATGCTAGTTTGTGTACATAAATTCCCACACTGGAAGATATAATTCCTTTTTCCGGTATTAATTACAAGAAAACTGCTGCAAATTGGACACCAGAATTTTTAAAATGCTAGTTTTGGTACATAGGTTCCCACACGGGAGATATAATTCCTTTTACAGGAGTAAAACGTGCGGCCTACTGTTTCTGGTCTAACTAACACCAGATTGATTAAATTGGCCTTTTTTCACCAAAATTACAACACTGGACAATGTAATGCCTTTTTCAGGTATTAATTACAAGAAGACTGCTGCTAATTGGACACCAGAATTTTTAAAATGCTAGTTTGTGTACATAAATTCCCACACTGGAAGATATAATTCCTTTTTCGGTATTAATTACAAGAAAACTGCTGCAAATTGGACACCAGAATTTTTAAAATGCTAGTTTTGGTACATAGATTCCCACACGGGAGATATAATTCCTTTTACAGGAGTAAAACGTGAGGCCTACTGTTTCTGGTCTAACTAACACCAGATTGGTTAAATTGGCCTTTTTTCACCAAAATTACAACACTGGACAATGTAATGCCTTTTTCGGTATTAATTCCTTTTTACAGGAGTAAAAACGTGAGGCCTACTGTTTCTGGTCTAACTAACACCAGATTGATTAAATTGGCCTTTTTTTCACCAAAATTACAACACTGGACAATGTAATGCCTTTTTCAGGTATTAATTACAAGAAGACTGCTGCTAATTGGACACCAGAATTTTTAAAATGCTAGTTTGTGTACATAAATTCCCACACTGGAAGATATAATTCCTTTTTCCGGTATTAATTACAAGAAAACTGCTGCAAATTGGACACCAGAATTTTTAAAATGCTAGTTTTGGTACATAGGTTCCCACACGGGAGATACAATTCCTTTTACAGGAGTAAAAACGTGAGGCCTACTGTTTCTGGTCTAACTAACACCAGATTGATTAAATTGGCCTTTTTTCACCAAAATTACAACACTGGACAATGTAATGCCTTTTTCAGGTATTAATTACAAGAAGACTGCTGCTAATTGGACACCAGAATTTTTAAAATGCTAGTTTGTGTACATAAATTCCCACACTGGAAGGTATAATTCCTTTTTCCGGTATTAATTACAAGAAAACTGCTGCAAATTGGACACCAGAATTTTTAAAATGCTAGTTTTGGTACATAGGTTCCCACACGGGAGATATAATTCCTTTTACAGGAGTAAAAACATGAGGCCTACTGTTTCTGGTCTAACTAACACCAGATTGATTAAATTGGCCTTTTTTCACCAAAATTACAACACTGGACAATGTAATGCCTTTTTCAGGTATTAATTACAAGAAGACTGCTGCTAATTGGAAACCAGAATTTTTAAAATGCTAGTTTGTGTACATAAATTCCCACACTGGAAGATATAATTCCTTTTCCGGTATTAATTACAAGAAAACTGCTGCAAATTGGACACCAGAATTTTTAAAATGCTAGTTTTGGTACATAGATTCCCACACGGGAGATATAATTCCTTTTACAGGAGTAAAAACGTGAGGCCTACTGTTTCTGGTCTAACTAACACCAGATTGATTAAATTGGCCTTTTTTTCACCAAAATTACAACACTGGACAATGTAATGCCTTTTTCAGGTATTAATTACAAGAAGACTGCTGCTAATTGGACACCAGAATTTTTAAAATGCTAGTTTGTGTACATAAATTCCCACACTGGAAGATATAATTCCTTTTTCGGTATTAATTACAAGAAAACTGCTGCAAATTGGACACCAGAATTTTTAAAATGCTAGTTTTGGTACATAGGTTCCCACACGGGAGATATAATTCCTTTTACAGGAGTAAAAACGTGAGGCCTACTGTTTCTGGTCTAACTAACACCAGATTGATTAAATTGGCCTTTTTTCACCAAAATTACAACACTGGACAATGTAATGCCTTTTTCAGGTATTAATTACAAGAAGACTGCTGCTAATTGGACACCAGAATTTTTAAAATGCTAGTTTGTGTACATAAATTCCCACACTGGAAGATATAATTCCTTTTTCCGGTATTAATTACAAGAAAACTGCTGCAAATTGGACACCAGAATTTTTAAAATGCTAGTTTTGGTACATAGGTTCCCACACGGGGAGATATAATTCCTTTTACAGGAGTAAAACGTGCGGCCTACTGTTTCTGGTCTAACTAACACCAGATTGGTAAATTGGCCTTTTTTCACCAAAATTACAACACTGGACAATGTAATGCCTTTTTCCGGTATTAATTCCTTTTACAGGAGTAAAAACGTGAGGCCTACTGTTTCTGGTCTAACTAACACCAGATTGATTAAATTGGCCTTTTTTCACCAAAATTACAACACTGGACAATGTAATGCCTTTTTCAGGTATTAATTACAAGAAGACTGCTGCTAATTGGACACCAGAATTTTTAAAATGCTAGTTTGTGTACATAAATTCCCACACTGGAAGATATAATTCCTTTTCCGGTATTAATTACAAGAAAACTGCTGCAAATTGGACACCAGAATTTTTAAAATGCTAGTTTTGGTACATAGGTTCCCACTCGGGAGATATAATTCCTTTTACAGGAGTAAAACGTGCGGCCTACTGTTTCTGGTCTAACTAACACCAGATTGATTAAATTGGCCTTTTTTCACCAAAATTACAACACTGGACAATGTAATGCCTTTTTCAGGTATTAATTACAAGAAGACTGCTGCTAATTGGACACCAGAATTTTTAAAATGCTAGTTTGTGTACATAAATTCCCACACTGGAAGATATAATTCCTTTTTCCGGTATTAATTACAAGAAAACTGCTGCAAATTGGACACCAGAATTTTTAAAATGCTAGTTTTGGTACATAAGTTCCCACACGGGAGATACAATTCCTTTTACAGGAGTAAAAACGTGCGGCCTACTGTTTCTGGTCTAACTAACACCAGATTGATTAAATTGGCCTATTTTTCACCAAAATTACAACACTGGACAATGTAATGCCTTTTTCAGGTATTAATTACAAGAAGACTGCTGCTAATTGGACACCAGAATTTTTAAAATGCTAGTTTGTGTACATAAATTCCCACACTGGAAGATATAATTCCTTTTCCGGTATTAATTACAAGAAAACTGCTGCAAATTGGACACCAGAATTTTTAAAATGCTAGTTTTGGTACATAGGTTCCCACACGGGGAGATATGATTCCTTTTACAGGAGTAAAACGTGCGGCCTACTGTTTCTGGTCTAACTAACACCAGATTGGTAAATTGGCCTTTTTTCACCAAAATTACAACACTGGACAATGTAATGCCTTTTTCCGGTATTAATTCCTTTTACAGGAGTAAAAACGTGAGGCCTACTATTTCTGGTGTACCTAACACCAGATTCATTAAATTGGCCTTTTTTCACCAAAATTACAACACTGGACAATGTAATGCCTTTTTCAGGTATTAATTACAAGAAGACTGCTGCTAATTGGACGCCAGAATTTTTAAAATGCTAGTTTTGGTACATAGATTCCCACACGGGGACATATAATTCCTTTTACAGGAGTAAAACGTGCGGCCTACTGTTTCTGGTCTAACTAACACCAGATTGATTAAATTGGCCTTTTTTCACCAAAATTACAACACTGGACAATGTAATGCCTTTTTCCGGTATTAATTCCTTTTACAGGAGTAAAACGTGAGGCCTACTGTTTCTGGTCTAACTAACACCAGATTGATTAAATTGGCCTTTTTTTCACCAAAATTACAACACTGGACAATGTAATGCCTTTTTCCGGTATTAATTACAAGAAGACTGCTGCTAATTGGACACCAGAATTTTTAAAATGCTAGTTTGTGTACATAAATTCCCACACTGGAAGATATAATTCCTTTTTCCGGTATTAATTACAAGAAAACTGCTGCAAATTGAACACCAGAATTTTTAAAATGCTAGTTTTGGTACATAGGTTCCCACACGGGAGATATAATTCCTTTTACAGGAGTAAAACGTGCGGCCTACTGTTTCTGGTGTAACTAACACCAGATTGGTAAATTGGCCTTTTTTCACCAAAATTACAACACTGGACAATGTAATGCCTTTTTCGGTATTAATTCCTTTTACAGGAGTAAAAACGTGCGGCCTACTGTTTCTGGTCTAACTAACACCAGATTGATTAAATTGGCCTTTTTTCACCAAAATTAAAACACTGGACAATGTAATGCCTTTTCAGGTATTAATTACAAGAAGACTGCTGCTAATTGGACGCCAGAATTTTTAAAATGCTAGTTTGTGTACATAAATTCCCACACTGGAAGATATAATTCCTTTTCCGGTATTAATTACAAGAAAACTGCTGCAAATTGGACACCAGAATTTTTAAAATGCTAGTTTTGGTACATAGGTTCCCACTCGGGGAGATATAATTCCTTTTTACAGAAGTAAAAATGTGCGGCCTACTGTTTCTGGTCTAACTAACACCAGATTGATTAAATTGGCTTTTTTTTCACCAAAATTACAACACTGGACAATGTAATGCCTTTTTCAGGTATTAATTACAAGAAGACTGCTGCTAATTGGACACCAGAATTTTTAAAATGCCAGTTTGTGTACATAAATTCCCACACTGGAAGATATAATTCCTTTTTCCGGTATTAATTACAAGAAAACTGCTGCAAATTGGACACCAGAATTTTTAAAATGCTAGTTTTGGTACATAAGTTCCCACACGGGGAGATACAATTCCTTTTTACAGGAGTAAAAACGTGCGGCCTACTGTTTCTGGTCTAACTAACACCAGATTGATTAAATTGGCCTTTTTTTCACCAAAATTACAACACTGGACAATGTAATGCCTTTTTCCGGTATTAATTCCTTTTTACAGGAGTAAAAACGTGAGGCCAACTGTTTCTGGTGTACCTAACACCAGATTCATTAAATTGGCCTTTTTTTCACCAAAATTACAACACTGGACAATGTAATGCCTTTTTCAGGTATTAATTACAAGAAGACTGCTGCTAATTGGACGCCAGAATTTTTAAAATGCTAGTTTTGGTACATAGATTCCCACACGGGGACATATAATTTCTTTTTACAGGAGTAAAAACGTGCGGCCTACTGTTTCTGGTCTAACTAACACCAGATTGATTAAATTGGCCTTTTTTTCACCAAAATTACAACACTGGACAATGTAATGCCTTTTTCCGGTATTAATTCCTTTTTACAGGAGTAAAAACGTGAGGCCTACTGTTTCTGGTCTAACTAACACCAGATTGATTAAATTGGCCTTTTTTTCACCAAAATTACAACACTGGACAATGTAATGCCTTTTTCCGGTATTAATTACAAGAAGACTGCTGCTAATTGGACACCAGAATTTTTAAAATGCTAGTTTGTGTACATAAATTCCCACACTGGAAGATATAATTCCTTTTTCGGTATTAATTACAAGAAAACTGCTGCAAATTGAACACCAGAATTTTTAAAATGCTAGTTTTGGTACATAGATTCCCACACGGGAGATATAATTCCTTTTACAGGAGTAAAAACGTGCGGCCTACTGTTTCTGGTCTAACTAACACCAGATTGATTAAATTGGCGTTTTTTCACCAAAATTACAACACTGGACAATGTAATGCCTTTTTCCGGTATTAATTCCTTTTACAGGAGTAAAAACGTGAGGCCTACTGTTTCTGGTCTAACTAACACCAGATTGATTAAATTGGCCTTTTTTTACCAAAATTACAACACTGGACAATGTAATGCCTTTTTCAGGCATAATTACAAGAAGACTGCTGCTAATTGGACACCAGAATTTTTAAAATGCTAGTTTGTGTACATAAATTCCCACACTGGAAGATATAATTCCTTTTTCCGGTATTAATTACAAGAAAACTGCTGCAAATTGGACACCAGAATTTTCGAAATGCTAGTTTTGGTACATAAGTTCCCACACGGGAGATACAATTCCTTTTACAGGAGTAAAAACGTGCGGCCTACTGTTTCTGGTCTAACTAACACCAGATTGATTAAATTGGCCTTTTTTCACCAAAATTACAACACTGGACAATGTAATGCCTTTTTCAGGTAATAATTACAAGAAGACTGCTGCTAATTGGACACCAGAATTTTTAAAATGCTAGTTTGTGTACATAAATTCCCACACTGAAAAATATAATTCCTTTTTCCTGTATTAATTACAAGAAAACTGCTGCAAATTGGACACCAGAATTTTTAAAATGCTAGTTTTGGTACATAGGTTCCCACACGGGAGATATAATTCCTTTTACAGGAGTAAAAACGTGAGGCCTACTGTTTCTGGTCTAACTAACACCAGATTGATTAAATTGGCCATTTTTTCACCAACATTACAACACTGGACAATGTAATGCCTTTTTCAGGTATTAATTACAAGAAGACTGCTGCTAATTGGACACCAGAATTTTTAAAATGCTAGTTTGTGTACATAAATTCCCACACTGGAAGATATAATTCCTTTTTCCGGTATTAATTACAAGAAAACTGCTGCAAATTGGACACCAGAATTTTTAAAATGCTAGTTTTGGTACATAGGTTCCCACACGGGGAGATATAATTCCTTTTACAGGAGTAAAAACGTGCGGCCTACTGTTTCTGGTCTAACTAACACCAGATTGATTAAATTGGCCTTTTTTCACCAAAATTACAACACTGGACAATGTAATGCCTTTTTCAGGTATTAATTACAAGAAGACTGCTGCTAATTGGACACCAGAATTTTTAAAATGCTAGTTTGTGTACATAAATTCCCACACTGGAAGATATAATTCCTTTTTCCGGTATTAATTACAAGAAAACTGCTGCAAATTGGACACCAGAATTTTTAAAATGCTAGTTTTGGTACATAGGTTCCCACACGGGAGATATAATTCCTTTTACAGGAGTAAAAACGTGAGGCCTACTGTTTCTGGTCTAACTAACACCAGATTGATTAAATTGGCCTTTTTTCACCAAAATTACAACACTGGACAATGTAATGCCTTTTTCCGGTATTAATTCCTTTTTACAGGAGTAAAAACGTGAGGCCTACTGTTTCTGGTGTACATAACACCAGATTCATTAAATTGGCCTTTTTTTCACCAAAATTACAACACTGGACAATGTAATGCCTTTTTCAGGTATTAATTACAAGAAGACTGCTGCTAATTGGACACCAGAATTTTTAAAATGCTAGTTTGTGTACATAAATTCCCACACTGGAAGATATAATTCCTTTTTCCGGTATTAATTACAAGAAAACTGCTGCAAATTGGACACCAGAATTTTTAAAATGCTAGTTTTGGTACATAGATTCCCACACGGGGAGATATAATTCCTTTTACAGGAGTAAAACGTGCGGCCTACTGTTTCTGGTCTAACTAACACCAGATTGATTAAATTGGCCTTTTTTCACCAAAATTACAACACTGGACAATGTAATGCCTTTTTCAGGTATTAATTACAAGAAGACTGCTGCTAATTGGACACCAGAATTTTTAAAATGCTAGTTTGTGTACATAAATTCCCACACTGGAAGATATAATTCCTTTTTCCGGTATTAATTACAAGAAAACTGCTGCAAATTGGACACCAGAATTTTTAAAATGCTAGTTTTGGTACATAAGTTCCCACACGGGGAGATACAATTCCTTTTTACAGGAGTAAAAACGTGAGGCCTACTGTTTCTGGTCTAACTAACACCAGATTGATTAAATTGGCCTTTTTTTCACCAAAATTACAACACTGGACAATGTAATGCCTTTTTCAGGTATTAATTACAAGAAGACTGCTGCTAATTGGACACCAGAATTTTTAAAATGCTAGTTTGTGTACATAAATTCCCACACTGGAAGATATAATTCCTTTTTCCGGTATTAATTACAAGAAAACTGCTGCAAATTGGACACCAGAATTTTTAAAATGCTAGTTTTGGTACATAGGTTCCCACACGGGAGATATAATTCCTTTTACAGGAGTAAAAACGTGAGGCCTACTGTTTCTGGTCTAACTAACACCAGATTGATTAAATTGGCCTTTTTTCACCAAAATTACAACACTGGACAATGTAATGCCTTTTTCAGGTATTAATTACAAGAAGACTGCTGCTAATTGGACACCAGAATTTTTAAAATGCTAGTTTGTGTACATAAATTCCCACACTGGAAGATATAATTCCTTTTTCCGGTATTAATTACAAGAAAACTGCTGCAAATTGGACACCAGAATTTTTAAAATGCTAGTTTTGGTACATAGGTTCCCACACGGGAGATATAATTCCTTTTACAGGAGTAAAACGTGAGGCCTACTGTTTCTGGTCTAACTAACACCAGATTGATTAAATTGGCCTTTTTTTCACCAAAATTACAACACTGGACAATGTAATGCCTTTTTCAGGTATTAATTACAAGAAGACTGCTGCTAATTGGACACCAGAATTTTTAAAATGCTAGTTTGTGTACATAAATTCCCACACTGGAAGATATAATTCCTTTTCCGGTATTAATTACAAGAAAACTGCTGCAAATTGGACACCAGAATTTTTAAAATGCTAGTTTTGGTACATAAGTTCCCACACGGGAGATATAATTCCTTTTACAGGAGTAAAAACGTGAGGCCTACTGTTTCTGGTCTAACTAACACCAGATTGATTAAATTGGCCTTTTTTCACCAAAATTACAACACTGGACAATGTAATGCCTTTTTCAGGTATTAATTACAAGAAGACTGCTGCTAATTGGACACCAGAATTTTTAAAATGCTAGTTTGTGTACATAAATTCCCACACTGGAAGGTATAATTCCTTTTCCGGTATTAATTACAAGAAAACTGCTGCAAATTGGACACCAGAATTTTTAAAATGCTAGTTTTGGTACATAGGTTCCCACACGGGGAGATATGATTCCTTTTTACAGGAGTAAAAACATGAGGCCTACTGTTTCTGGTCTAACTAACACCAGATTGATTAAATTGGCCTTTTTTTCACCAAAATTACAACACTGGACAATGTAATGCCTTTTTCAGGTATTAATTACAATAAGACTGCTGCTAATTGGAAACCAGAATTTTTAAAATGCTAGTTTGTGTACATAAATTCCCACACTGGAAGATATAATTCCTTTTTCCGGTATTAATTACAAGAAAACTGCTGCAAATTGGACACCAGAATTTTTAAAATGCTAGTTTTGGTACATAGCTTCCCACACGGGAAGATATAATTCCTTTTTACAGGAGTAAAAACGTGAGGCCTACTGTTTCTGGTCTAACTAACACCAGATTGATTAAATTGGCCTTTTTTCACCAAAATTACAACACTGGACAATGTAATGCCTTTTTCAGGTATTAATTACAAGAAGACTGCTGCTAATTGGAAACCAGAATTTTTAAAATGCTAGTTTGTGTACATAAATTCCCACACTGGAAGATATAATTCCTTTTTCCGGTATTAATTACAAGAAAACTGCTGCAAATTAGACACCAGAATTTTTAAAATGCTAGTTTTGGTACATAGGTTCCCACTCGGGGAGATATAATTCCTTTTTACAGGAGTAAAAACGTGCGGCCTACTGTTTCTGGTCTAACTAACACCAGATTGATTAAATTGGCTTTTTTTTCACCAAAATTACAACACTGGACAATGTAATGCCTTTTTCAGGTATTAATTACAAGAAGACTGCTGCTAATTGGACACCAGAATTTTTAAAATGCTAGTTTGTGTACATAAATTCCCACACTGGAAGATATAATTCCTTTTTCCGGTATTAATTACAAGAAAACTGCTGCAAATTGGACACCAGAATTTTTAAAATGCTAGTTTTGGTACATAGGTTCCCACACGGGGAGATACGATTCCTTTTTACAGGAGTAAAAACGTGCGGCCTACTGTTTCTGGTCGAACTAACACCAGATTGATTAAATTGGCCTTTTTTTCACCAAAATTACAACACTGGACAATGTAATGCCTTTTTCAGGTATCAATTACAAGAAGACTGCTGCTAATTGGACACCAGAATTTTTAAAATGCTAGTTTGTGTACATAAATTCCCACACTGGAAGATATAATTCCTTTTTCCGGTATTAATTACAAGAAAACTGCTGCAAATTGGACACCAGAATTTTTAAAATGCTAGTTTTGGTACATAGATTCCCACACGGGGAGATATAATTCCTTTTTACAGGAGTAAAAACGTGCGGCCTACTGTTTCTGGTCTAACTAACACCAGATTGGTAAATTGGCCTTTTTTTCACCAAAATTACAACACTGGACAATGTAATGCCTTTTTCCGGTATTAATTCCTTTTTACAGGAGTAAAAACGTGCGGTCTACTGTTTCTGGTCTAACTAACACCAGATTGATTAAATTGGCTTTTTTTTCACCAAAATTACAACACTGGACAATGTAATGCCTTTTTCAGGTATTAATTACAAGAAGACTGCTGCTAATTGGACACCAGAATTTTTAAAATGCTAGTTTGTGTACATAAATCCCCACACTGGAAGATATAATTCCTTTTTCCGGTATTAATTACAAGAAAACTGCTGCAAATTGGACACCAGAATTTTTAAAATGCTAGTTTTGGTACATAAGTTCCCACACGGGGAGATACAATTCCTTTTTACAGGAGTAAAAACGTGCGGCCTACTGTTTCTGGTCTAACTAACACCAGATTGATTAAATTGGCCTTTTTTTCACCAAAATTACAACACTGGACAATGTAATGCCTTTTTCAGGTATTAATTACAAGAAGACTGCTGCTAATTGGACACCAGAATTTTTAAAATGCTAGTTTGTGTGCATAAATTCCCACACTGGAAGGTATAATTCCTTTTTCCGGTATTAATTACAAGAAAACTGCTGCAAATTGGACACCAGAATTTTTAAAATGCTAGTTTTGGTACATAGGTTCCCACACGGGGAGATATAATTCCTTTTTACAGGAGTAAAAACATGAGGCCTACTGTTTCTGGTCTAACTAACACCAGATTGATTAAATTGGCCTTTTTTTCACCAAAATTACAACACTGGACAATGTAATGCCTTTTTCAGGTATTAATTACAATAAGACTGCTGCTAATTGGAAACCAGAATTTTTAAAATGCTAGTTTGTGTACATAAATTCCCACACTGGAAGATATAATTCCTTTTCCGGTATTAATTACAAGAAAACTGCTGCAAATTGGACACCAGAATTTTTAAAATGCTAGTTTTGGTACATAGATTCCCACACGGGAAGATATAATTCCTTTTACAGGAGTAAAAACGTGAGGCCTACTGTTTCTGGTCTAACTAACACCAGATTGATTAAATTGGCCTTTTTTCACCAAAATTACAACACTGGACAATGTAATGCCTTTTTCAGGTATTAATTACAAGAAGACTGCTGCTAATTGGAAACCAGAATTTTTAAAATGCTAGTTTGTGTACATAAATTCCCACACTGGAAGATATAATTCCTTTTTCCGGTATTAATTACAAGAAAACTGCTGCAAATTAGACACCAGAATTTTTAAAATGCTAGTTTTGGTACATAGGTTCCCACTCGGGAGATATAATTCCTTTTACAGGAGTAAAACGTGCGGCCTACTGTTTCTGGTCTAACTAACACCAGATTGATTAAATTGGCCTTTTTTTCACCAAAATTACAACACTGGACAATGTAATGCCTTTTTCAGGTATTAATTACAAGAAGACTGCTGCTAATTGGACACCAGAATTTTTAAAATGCTAGTTTGTGTACATAAATTCCCACACTGGAAGATATAATTCCTTTTTCCGGTATTAATTACAAGAAAACTGCTGCAAATTGGACACCAGAATTTTTAAAATGCTAGTTTTGGTACATAGGTTCCCACACGGGGAGATACGATTCCTTTTTACAGGAGTAAAAACGTGCGGCCTACTGTTTCTGGTCGAACTAACACCAGATTGATTAAATTGGCCTTTTTTTCACCAAAATTACAACACTGGACAATGTAATGCCTTTTTCAGGTATTAATTACAAGAAGACTGCTGCTAATTGGACACCAGAATTTTTAAAATGCTAGTTTGTGTACATAAATTCCCACACTGGAAGATATAATTCCTTTTTCCGGTATTAATTACAAGAAAACTGCTGCAAATTGGACACCAGAATTTTTAAAATGCTAGTTTTGGTACATAGGTTCCCACACGGGGAGATATAATTCCTTTTTACAGGAGTAAAAACGTACGGCCTACTGTTTCTGGTCTAACTAACACCAGATTGGTAAATTGGCCTTTTTTTCACCAAAATTACAACACTGGACAATGTAATGCCTTTTTCCGGTATTAATTCCTTTTTACAGGAGTAAAAACGTGCGGCCTACTGTTTCTGGTCTAACTAACACCAGATTGATTAAATTGGCCTTTTTTTCACCAAAATTACAACACTGGACAATGTAATGCCTTTTTCAGGTATTAATTACAAGAAGACTGCTGCTAATTGGACACCAGAATTTTTAAAATGCTAGTTTGTGTACATAAATTCCCACACTGGAAGATATAATTCCTTTTCCGGTATTAATTACAAGAAAACTGCTGCAAATTGGACACCAGAATTTTTAAAATGCTAGTTTTGGTACATAGGTTCCCACTCGGGAGATATAATTCCTTTTACAGGAGTAAAACGTGCGGCCTACTGTTTCTGGTCTAACTAACACCAGATTGATTAAATTGGCCTTTTTTCACCAAAATTACAACACTGGACAATGTAATGCCTTTTTCAGGTATTAATTACAAGAAGACTGCTGCTAATTGGACACCAGAATTTTTAAAATGCCAGTTTGTGTACATAAATTCCCACACTGGAAGATATAATTCCTTTTTCCGGTATTAATTACAAGAAAACTGCTGCAAATTGGACACCAGAATTTTTAAAATGCTAGTTTTGGTACATAAGTTCCCACACGGGGAGATACAATTCCTTTTTACAGGAGTAAAAACGTGCGGCCTACTGTTTCTGGTCTAACTAACACCAGATTGATTAAATTGGCCTATTTTTCACCAAAATTACAACACTGGACAATGTAATGCCTTTTTCAGGTATTAATTACAAGAAGACTGCTGCTAATTGGACACCAGAATTTTTAAAATGCTAGTTTGTGTACATAAATTCCCACACTGGAAGATATAATTCCTTTTTCCGGTATTAATTACAAGAAAACTGCTGCAAATTGGACACCAGAATTTTTAAAATGCTAGTTTTGGTACATAGGTTCCCACACGGGGAGATATGATTCCTTTTTACAGGAGTAAAAACGTGCGGCCTACTGTTTCTGGTCTAACTAACACCAGATTGGTAAATTGGCCTTTTTTTCACCAAAATTACAACACTGGACAATGTAATGCCTTTTTCCGGTATTAATTCCTTTTTACAGGAGTAAAAACGTGAGGCCTACTATTTCTGGTGTACCTAACACCAGATTCATTAAATTGGCCTTTTTTTCACCAAAATTACAACACTGGACAATGTAATGCCTTTTTCAGGTATTAATTACAAGAAGACTGCTGCTAATTGGACGCCAGAATTTTTAAAATGCTAGTTTTGGTACATAGATTCCCACACGGGGACATATAATTCCTTTTTACAGGAGTAAAAACGTGCGGCCTACTGTTTCTGGTCTAACTAACACCAGATTGATTAAATTGGCCTTTTTTCACCAAAATTACAACACTGGACAATGTAATGCCTTTTTCCGGTATTAATTCCTTTTACAGGAGTAAAACGTGAGGCCTACTGTTTCTGGTCTAACTAACACCAGATTGATTAAATTGGCCTTTTTTTCACCAAAATTACAACACTGGACAATGTAATGCCTTTTTCCGGTATTAATTACAAGAAGACTGCTGCTAATTGGACACCAGAATTTTTAAAATGCTAGTTTGTGTACATAAATTCCCACACTGGAAGATATAATTCCTTTTTCCGGTATTAATTACAAGAAAACTGCTGCAAATTGAACACCAGAATTTTTAAAATGCTAGTTTTGGTACATAGGTTCCCACACGGGAGATATAATTCCTTTTACAGGAGTAAAACGTGCGGCCTACTGTTTCTGGTGTAACTAACACCAGATTGGTAAATTGGCCTTTTTTTCACCAAAATTACAACACTGGACAATGTAATGCCTTTTTCCGGTATTAATTCCTTTTTACAGGAGTAAAAACGTGCGGCCTACTGTTTCTGGTCTAACTAACACCAGATTGATTAAATTGGCCTTTTTTCACCAAAATTAAAACACTGGACAATGTAATGCCTTTTTCAGGTATTAATTACAAGAAGACTGCTGCTAATTGGACGCCAGAATTTTTAAAATGCTAGTTTGTGTACATAAATTCCCACACTGGAAGATATAATTCCTTTTCCGGTATTAATTACAAGAAAACTGCTGCAAATTGGACACCAGAATTTTTAAAATGCTAGTTTTGGTACATAGGTTCCCACTCGGGAGATATAATTCCTTTTACAGGAGTAAAAATGTGCGGCCTACTGTTTCTGGTCTAACTAACACCAGATTGATTAAATTGGCTTTTTTTCACCAAAATTACAACACTGGACAATGTAATGCCTTTTTCAGGTATTAATTACAAGAAGACTGCTGCTAATTGGACACCAGAATTTTTAAAATGCTAGTTTGTGTACATAAATTCCCACACTGGAAGATATAATTCCTTTTCCGGTATTAATTACAAGAAAACTGCTGCAAATTGGACACCAGAATTTTTAAAATGCTAGTTTTGGTACATAAGTTCCCACACGGGAGATACAATTCCTTTTACAGGAGTAAAAACGTGCGGCCTACTGTTTCTGGTCTAACTAACACCAGATTGATTAAATTGGCCTTTTTTCACCAAAATTACAACACTGGACAATGTAATGCCTTTTTCCGGTATTAATTCCTTTTACAGGAGTAAAAACGTGAGGCCAACTGTTTCTGGTGTACCTAACACCAGATTCATTAAATTGGCCTTTTTTCACCAAAATTACAACACTGGACAATGTAATGCCTTTTTCAGGTATTAATTACAAGAAGACTGCTGCTAATTGGACGCCAGAATTTTTAAAATGCTAGTTTTGGTACATAGATTCCCACACGGGGACATATAATTTCTTTTACAGGAGTAAAACGTGCGGCCTACTGTTTCTGGTCTAACTAACACCAGATTGATTAAATTGGCCTTTTTTCACCAAAATTACAACACTGGACAATGTAATGCCTTTTTCCGGTATTAATTCCTTTTACAGGAGTAAAACGTGAGGCCTACTGTTTCTGGTCTAACTAACACCAGATTGATTAAATTGGCCTTTTTTTCACCAAAATTACAACACTGGACAATGTAATGCCTTTTTCCGGTATTAATTACAAGAAGACTGCTGCTAATTGGACACCAGAATTTTTAAAATGCTAGTTTGTGTACATAAATTCCCACACTGGAAGATATAATTCCTTTTTCCGGTATTAATTACAAGAAAACTGCTGCAAATTGAACACCAGAATTTTTAAAATGCTAGTTTTGGTACATAGATTCCCACACGGGAGATATAATTCCTTTTACAGGAGTAAAACGTGCGGCCTACTGTTTCTGGTCTAACTAACACCAGATTGATTAAATTGGCGTTTTTTCACCAAAATTACAACACTGGACAATGTAATGCCTTTTTCCGGTATTAATTCCTTTTACAGGAGTAAAAACGTGAGGCCTACTGTTTCTGGTCTAACTAACACCAGATTGATTAAATTGGCCTTTTTTTACCAAAATTACAACACTGGACAATGTAATGCCTTTTTCAGGCATAATTACAAGAAGACTGCTGCTAATTGGACACCAGAATTTTTAAAATGCTAGTTTGTGTACATAAATTCCCACACTGGAAGATATAATTCCTTTTTCCGGTATTAATTACAAGAAAACTGCTGCAAATTGGACACCAGAATTTTCGAAATGCTAGTTTTGGTACATAAGTTCCCACACGGGAGATACAATTCCTTTTACAGGAGTAAAAACGTGCGGCCTACTGTTTCTGGTCTAACTAACACCAGATTGATTAAATTGGCCTTTTTTCACCAAAATTACAACACTGGACAATGTAATGCCTTTTTCAGGTAATAATTACAAGAAGACTGCTGCTAATTGGACACCAGAATTTTTAAAATGCTAGTTTGTGTACATAAATTCCCACACTGAAAAATATAATTCCTTTTTCCTGTATTAATTACAAGAAAACTGCTGCAAATTGGACACCAGAATTTTTAAAATGCTAGTTTTGGTACATAGGTTCCCACACGGGAGATATAATTCCTTTTACAGGAGTAAAAATGTGAGGCCTACTGTTTCTGGTCTAACTAACACCAGATTGATTAAATTGGCCATTTTTTCACCAACATTACAACACTGGACAATGTAATGCCTTTTTCAGGTATTAATTACAAGAAGACTGCTGCTAATTGGACACCAGAATTTTTAAAATGCTAGTTTGTGTACATAAATTCCCACACTGGAAGATATAATTCCTTTTCCGGTATTAATTACAAGAAAACTGCTGCAAATTGGACACCAGAATTTTTAAAATGCTAGTTTTGGTACATAGGTTCCCACACGGGAGATATAATTCCTTTTTACAGGAGTAAAAACATGAGGCCTACTGTTTCTGGTCTAACTAACACCAGATTGGTAAATTGGCCTTTTTTTCACCAAAATTACAACACTGGACAATGTAATGCCTTTTTCCGGTATTAATTCCTTTTTACAGGAGTAAAAACGTGAGGCCTACTGTTTCTGGTGTACATAACACCAGATTCATTAAATTGGCCTTTTTTTCACCAAAATTACAACACTGAACAATGTAATGCCTTTTTCAGGTATTAATTACAAGAAGACTGCTGCTAATTGGACACCAGAATTTTTAAAATGCTAATTTGTGTACATAAATTCCCACATTGGAAGACATAATTCCTTTTTCCGGTATTAATTACAAGAAAACTGCTGCAAATTGGACACCAGAATTTTTAAAATGCTAGTTTTGGTACATAGATTCCCACACGGGGAGATATAATTCCTTTTTACAGGAGTAAAAACGTGCGGCCTACTGTTTCTGGTCTAACTAACACCAGATTGATTAAATTGGCCTTTGTTTCACCAAAATTACAACACTGGACAATGTAATGCCTTTTTCAGGTATTAATTACAAGAAGACTGCTGCTAATTGGACACCAGAATTTTTAAAATGCTAGTTTGTGTACATAAATTCCCACACTGGAAGATATAATTCCTTTTTCCGGTATTAATTACAAGAAAACTGCTGCAAATTGGACACCAGAATTTTTAAAATGCTAGTTTTGGTACATAAGTTCCCACACGGGGAGATACAATTCCTTTTTACAGGAGTAAAAACGTGCGGCCTACTGTTTCTGGTCTAACTAACACCAGATTGATTAAATTGGCCTTT